>JAQQAC010008350.1:2661460-2703881 GCA_029783875.1 Phataginus tricuspis | reverse complement strand
AAGCTAGGTGTCCTTGACTATCTGGCCTCCAGATAAGCTAGGTGTCCTTGACTGTGGAACTGGGACTGAAGGAGGGAGGAGACGTCCTTGGTGAAGGGCTGGCTCCTTTCTCCCACATACATCTCACTGCCTAGCCTAACACATACACCAACAAAGTGGAAGGGCTCCAATCAAAATACAGACAGTCTTCATCCAGATACTTATCTGTTTTGTGTCTGGTTGTGATCCTTTCAGTAGAAAGTTTTAAAAGTATATAGCAGGCGTGCTGGCCTCACGGTATTCTGATCATAGAAGCAACATCAGAATTAACACTTCCATAGTGTGAAGATAGTCACTAAATAGTGAGTCAAAGTCATTAAAAATTAATTTAATGTATGTATGATATAAATAACATTTAGCATTGTTAAAAGTGATAATAAGTCTCTATATCATTCTCATTAAGTGGAATTTGAAAAAAGGAAATTAAACACACTCCACCTCTACTGTCATTACAAATGTTATACACGGGGAAAAGAATGTGATGTGTGCAGGACCCCTTCTTACTCATATTTTATTTTTAGCATCTAGCACAAGATTTGACCCATAAAATTACTTAATAAATACTTGTTGAATGAATGTGCCATTTTTATAAGAGTTTAAAAAGTACTCATACATACTGTATCAAATGATTCTCACACAAACCCTACGAAGCATGTTCAGAAATGTCTCTCCAACTGTGAGTGCCTTTTGCATGAAATTCTTGCACACACAGATTTCTGTCTCTCAATCTATTGCTCAACCATATGGATACTGCTGTCTACAGAGTAGGCATCATTCCTTTTGCAGTTAATTAAAAACAAGGGCACATTGCAATATATTCTGTACTGCATTTTAGATGATTCCATCCATAAAGGACTCAACCGAGTCTAAATGTAATATGTAAATACAGTATGATCTTATATTATTATTATCACTCTGCTTTTCAAATCTGCTCCTCCTTCATGTCGTCTAATTGTGTGATATGAGTGGTGCTCTCTGGGACATTGCAGCCTGAAGGCCTAGCCTTAGTCCTTTCCAGACATGTGCCCTCGAGTCATGTTTATACACTGGTTTTTCCCCCTGTGATTCAAAGGCCTAGTCATGTCAGTTTTACATCTGTAACAGTTCGGTTGACTGTCAACATCATTCCATTGTCAAAACCATTCATTTAGGCCAATCCTTCGTTAGCACATGCCTAGATTACAGCTTCCTAGCTCACCTTAGAAATTGTCATTCTCTTTCAACTCTACTGTCACATGAAGAGAGTGGTTGATTGGATTACTCACCTCCTCAATGCCATATGGCTGGAGAGGAAATGTAGGCTTCTTTGTATGGCTCTGAAGACCTTTCACAATGTGCAACCAGCTTTATATCTCATTTCACCATACACTTTCTCCTCTGGTCAAATCTAAGTAATTTCATTCTCCACATGCCATATTACTTCCCAGCTGTGAGATAATTGGATACATCTCATCTTTCTACCTGGAGAATCCTTCTTCTAGCAATTCACATTTCCATAAATTCATTCCATTTTAGGGAATAGTTCAATTGCCATCTCTTCCAATGTCTTGTTTCCCTCTTCTGGGAGTCCACAGCTTTTTACCTAATTTTATTTTTTATTTTTATTTTTATTTTTACGGACACTTAAAATCTGGTATAATAGTTGTTCTTGCTCCAAAGGCAGGATGAACAACCAACACAACTGTGTGTCATCTCCACCTATTTTTAAACCACACAACCACATATGTGCTCAGGCCCTATCAGATCATCCATGAATACACCAAGGCAGTTGATGCACCTTGTGTTCAATCAATCCTAGTCTTTACATGTGAAGCTATGTGTAAACATGCTTTATTTGTTTAGTGTCTCTGACTGTGTTTCCTTATCAAAAATATGGAAATAGATAACTGGGAAAAAATGAATTAGGTAATATATCTACCAAGTCAAGACATGAAATAAATATCTATTAACTATGAACCTTCTAAATTTAAATTCTCAATATAGATATCAGGATACTGAAATATAGTAGATCAGAATTTCTTCCTTTTTTTTTTACCTATTGCCTAAATAACATATTGTTTATTCGTCTTTGAGGTTTTTTTTTTTTTTACATATTATAGCATTTACTTCTATCAGTCCCAGAAAAAAAAAAATCTTTGAAGTTTTCTTTGGCCAATCTGACCAAAAACCAGGATGATTCCAGCAGATCTGAGTCTATAATATTTTTTCTTTAATGAAACAGCAAATGCAGCCTTAAAAAAAAAGGAAAACCTCACACATTTTCTAAGAGAACAAGAACATAAATATGGGCTGTTGAAAGTTTCATGTCTATCTATAAACTTTTGCACATGGCTTTAGAAAGGTTATGACAATGGTTTTTCTCTAATAAAATTGTGTTCAAAGGGATTATGCTCATGAAATATCTGTAAATATCCTATAAATAATGTTACAAAACACCAAATGACTTTGCTGAGCTATTAGAATTACAAATCAGTGGTGAGAGGGACTCATTCTGAGATGAGCAGTCTGTGAATTTACAATTCTGGGCACTGGACGTAGTGGATGTTGCTAAAGCTGTGTGTCCTTCCTCAGTCCTCTGTTGTTCCTCCTCCAGCCTCTGCAGGCTGAAAGCTCTGACAAGCCCTCGGGGCTCAAGCATGAACCCTGGTGATGCTCTGGCTGTACCCATCTCAATTTTGGTTTGTCAGCCATCAGAGTTTGAACATCTGTAGTCCCAGGGCCAGCAGTCTGGGCCCTTCACGGAGTATGGATTGTTGGTTGTTCTTTCACATATTTGTGGTGGGTGTGGCCAGAAATTATCTAAAGAAACATTTCACAACCAAGCACTTTGTCAAGATACCTCCTAGGCACCATAGGCGTCAATAAATGGCGCTGTTAATCCTTCAAGGACATCTAGGGCCAAATCAGCACCCTCTTCAGGTCTAAAAACTCAGGTTGGAAAAGACCCATAATGGTTTTAATGGAAAAAGGCAATTTGACAGAAAACTGTTTATTATGGGAGCAAACCTAGCTTAAAAACACAATAACGTTTCAACCAGATTTGCCCAAATGAGAAGCCACTTCCTCCCTAGAGATGCACTTTTCCAATATGACTTTTTTATTATTTTTAAGTACTACAAATTAAGCAAACCTATATGTATTGTAAGTCCTGATGTTAAGTAATTTAAAATTTTATCTAGAATATAAGCTTATTGTTCTCAGCATCAGCTGGCCAGTAAGTGTGGTGCAGGCCCTTTTCCTTTATTACCTGTATTACTGTAAATACCCTCTATTTGGGTAGTTACTGAGTTTCCCTATCTCTAGTCTTACAGACCCAAAACTTCTTTCACAGCATTATTCTTAAAAGACAAACCTAATAATCATTCAATCATTTAATGGCTACTTACTCTTTTCAGATAAAATCTAAGATTTTCACCAAGTTAGACTAGACCTTCATGACCTGACACCTCCTTACTTTCTTTCCTAATTTCAACATCCTCCCCAAATGCATAGCTACTCTCCCAAAGTACTCTCAGTTTGTAACAAGCTCCATCTTTTGTCTTGTCCTGATTTTGTGATAGGCTTTCACTTTACTTAGCATATACCTGCCCCATTCTTTTTATACCCCTCACAGTTTACAATTCTTAGTTAATTGGCATCATTCTTCTCATGTGTTACCTCCACCAAGTATTCTCTGACCCACCAGGCATTCAAATCATAAATTTTGTATTTAGATATGAATGATGTACAAATTTATAGACCAATTCACACTGCTGTGAATATGGTAAGTCAGTAACACAGTGCTGCTTAAAGATTTCAGCTGTTTGTAACTATTTCAATCCAATTAATTGCTCCTGCGTCAGCAAATCCATTGAAATCAGGGGAGGAAAGATTTCTTTTTGTTCTCTCAAGATCTGTCCGCATATCAGTCATGAAAATACTTTGAAGATCTAAGGTACTGACGTCATCATCGCCATCAGATTTCAGCGTCTAGTTGTAAAGGAACCAACTGGCCCCACACTGGCCCTGTCACTTGATGGATTAAATGGAGTGGATACCAACTGGGTTAAGAAGAGTTTAATACACCCTGGACACTGTTGTAACCAGTGTACATTAATTCTCACATTAATACTTTAGGTAACATTTTCTCCACCTTTTAGATGAAATACAGAGAGTTTAAGTAAGTTGCCAAGTGTCACAAAATGCGTTAATGTGAAGCCCAGGTATAGGAGCATGCAATCTCTTTAACGTTATTCCATCCTGACTTTCAAAATTATTTCTTTCTAAAATAAGAAAATATTGAGACTATATCTTGAAATTGTAAAGCACACACGGAATAATAGTAATAAGAAATATAGTATTAAAATGAAAAAACTATATTATTTTCCAGCTATAGCCTAAAAGTGTTCAGGATAGAAACATCTTATTGATTATATGAGATGCATTATATACTGTAATGTAGATGTGAGAGAATTTTGTTAATAGACTACTTTTGTTTTATTCTGTCAAAATAAAATATTGGCCATCTCAGTTAGTTCAGTGGAAATAACCAAACAGAGCTGTAGTTCAATCATCTTTTTAAAGGGATTCACATGTTGAGTGCGTAATTGGTCCAAGTGATTTCTACACTCATTTCTAAATCTAATATGCTTTGATCCTGCCATACTTCACTACTCGCTTAAAAGATCGTCCTAAAAGAACATGTCCTAGGCTTAAATGAGCCTGTATTGTCAGTAACTTACCTGTGATAGGACCGAAAGCTGAATGATGAGCTCACAGCCCGCCTCCTCATTAACATAGATTCAGCCCCTTAAGGGATTTTCATTGTCCAATTCCAAAGCCCACCAAACAGAAATTTGTCTTGGTGAAAATTTGTTCCCTGAAAAGCCCTTTGAGACTGGTGGATCTCACTGGTAAATTATCTAATGTCCAAATCAGAGCTTGCCAGGAAAAGACAGGGCCTAATATTAATGAGACTGTATCGATGTATGTATGGTGTGCAATTTTTTTTCCCCAGCACTAATTAAAAACTTGAAAAAAAAAAGAGAAGAAAGGAAGGGAGGTAAGAAAGGACAGACAGAAAAAAGAAGAGAGGGAAGATTAATGTTTTAATTAACTTTAAACCTTAGTTTATTAAAGTGGTCAACCTAGATATTTTGCATTTGCAATTTGCTCACTTTAAAAGTGTTGATAGCCAGACTTGTTAAACTATTTTAGACATATCTGTCTGACTCTTAAACTTAGAAGTTATTTGAGATCCATCAGTCAGGCACAATAAAACTTCCTTTTGCATTTTAATTTCTGGAAGTTTTCCCAATGTAGAGTCAAATCGACAAAGTTGCTCTCACAAGCTCCTAGGCAAGCTAGTCACTCTGAATTGTGGATATAATAATTGGACTTGTCCTAACATAGCCTTGATAGATTTAGTTCTCCCAACCATCACGTGCACGAGAACGCCATGAAAGCCTCCTCCTGCCCGCAGGGACACAGTGGTCTTGTGACTGATGGGCCAGTACAAGGAGAACACCAAGAGCCTAAGGATGTATTTTCTGGTTTCATTAAAAGTTTGATGTGGTGATACCTGCTTCTTGGATTCAAAGTTTGAGCCTCTAGATTTCTGTTCTTTGTCCTGACTACCTCACAGCTTCAGAAAGCTTTTTCATATTTATAGCAAATAATCTTATTTTGTTTCTAATGGATGGCTACATTACCTGTATACATGTGCAATTTGTACTTACATGGTTCTCGTTCTTTTCAGATGCGCTCGGTATTTTCAGCCTCAAGAAGTAAACAGAGTATAAGGGAGGTTTTATCAGCACTTGAATTGCGGCTCACAGCTACTGTGGACAACTGTCCTTGATGAAGTTTCGAAAGGAGAGTGACTCACAGTTTCACAGTCGTTAATGGCAATATTCATTGAATCAGTCATCTGCCATTTTATCTTTAGATAACGCTGTATGTCAAGAAAAATATTGCTTAGAGAGATATGTCTATGTCTTTATTACAGACTTGATATGAATTTATGAAATGGAAGGAAGTATAATTTTAAAAGTGTTTAAAAAGCAATATTTGCCTACTGATCACCCCTTTTATTTTCAGATTCTGGAGTTAAATGCCTAAACATACAACAGAATGCTCACCAATTTCCGGGTTTCAACATGCCTCCTCACTTGTACTATCTGGTGCCCTGTGTGTTTCTTTATTGAAAACATAATGTATTGTAAACAAAAGTGAAAAAAGGCTGTGTGGTGCCAGTGAAATATTAGCCATCTTAAAGGACACACTGATTATGCAGATTATTTGATCATGTAAAAAACTCACATAGGAAGAGACCCACCTGGGTTTAGTTCTCCTTTCGGTATTTCCTGAAACTCAAACATGTCCAAGCACCCAAGAGCTCGTCATCAGAGTGTGATAAGATAACCCAAACAGATGCCCACTGAGGACTTTCTTGAGCCAGCAATTTCCATCTGAAATTTCTGTTGTTCCTGGAACATCGGTGCTGCCTGGAGTCCTACTGCCTGAAATTCCTCTTGTGGTTCCATGTTGAGAACACCCTTGGTAGACATGCTATAGATCGCCTTTGCCCTGGTGTATCTGCCTCTCCTCCAACCTTCTGAATATTTGTCCAAACCCTGTGCTTTCTCAGTCCAGTTCCTAATACCAAAGTTGGCCAACTAATTCTATGGCAGCCCACGCACAAGAGTTCAAAATTCAATATTGTGTAGGGCCTGAGGTAATCAGGGGAACTGAGGGACTAATACCAAGAGGACTGAGAGCAGCTGAGCTTAAATAGCAGGTAGAGTCTGGGGCTCATGAAGCCACTTCAAGCTGTGTGCAGAGGAAGCTGCTCTGCAGAAAGGCAAATGCAACAGACCTTACACAGGTCTGGGATTCACGAAACATATGTACATTAGTGAACATTAATGATAAGAAGTAGGTAGTCAGATACCATTGAATCCTTCTATTATCACTATTATTTTAGGCCGGTTAAGAGTGGGCATTGTGAAGCAAGTTCTCTGATTATCCCAGAAACCACAACTGGGATATGATCCTTCTTTCTACACATCACCCCTAAGATAGGTGGCTTTGGAAACAAACAGAAGATGGGGTATTTAAGACGGAGGAAGATGAGGCTATGTGCTTGCATCCCTGTTTCTACATTGGGAAGACCCAAAGCCTGTGGCTCAGTGACCGTGAGGCATCATCCAGCCCGAGAAGGTGATTGGCCAGGCAAGGCTCGCCTGCTCTCTGCTATGGTCACCGAGTCTGTATAGACAGACTTCTCTGTTAGGAGGGTGGATGCTTGCTGGGCTTCACTCCATACAAGTTAGGGAAAAACTTGGAAATCCAAATGAGTGTAAACCTTCCCGTCAGTGTCATGCATGTCACAGGAAAAAGTGGTGAAGGCCCAAAGCCAGGTAGCAGCTCGCCTGTTCCCCTTCCTCCAGGGGCTCACTGGACACAAGAGGCCACGCCATACGGCAGTGGTGCAGGGCACGGTGTACCCCGAGTCAGTTCGGCCAGTGAGGAAGCATTTATTTAGGAAAAGGCGATTAGCCTCAGGATCTCAGTTTTCTCATTCTTAAAGAGATGATACACAAGTTTGGCTGTTTTGCTGCAAGAATTAAGACAGATGATGTTTCTGGCTTGTAGTAAGTATCCAAAGGGTAGTTATGAACATTTTTATCACTTCTAGTATACTCCTCTGCCTGACCCAAGGCCCCTTAAAACAGGGCATATGCCTTGTTCTTCTTTGTATTCTCAGAATCTCGTGCAAGGCCTGTAACCAACTCAGTGCTGCCTGATTATTTGCCGCTTTTGATAGGTCTGCCCCAGACAAAGCTAGGGCCTCTGTCAGTGACCGAGAGTAACAGGCCAGATGGGGAGGGTCTGTGGGACCAGGCATGCCAGGGGAATACCAGCCGCACACAAAGCGGCCAGCAAGGATGGGAAATGCATACAGATGCATAGGGCAGGCTGGCCGAGGGGAGCCATTCACAGAAAGAAGGAAGTAATGGATGGACGTGCACTCGTGGGGACCAGGAAGGGGAAGCGGGGTGAGTTTCAGGGGGCTAGAAGAGCCTGAGCTCCGGGAGCCACCACCATGAGGCACAAACGCAAGTAGTGACAGCACCAGGGGAATCTTTTAGAAGTCAGTGTAGAGTGGCCGGATAAACACAGGGTGCCCAGTTAGATTTGAATTTACTTTTGAATTTTGAATTTAAATTTGAATTTACATAAGTGATGAATAATTATTTTAGTGGAAGCATGTCTCATGCAAAATGCTATTTCTCTTTAATCTTATAACAGTTTTCCAAGTGTCTGTAACTACATTCTTTTTAAAAAGAGGCATTTGAGATTCCAAGAATATTCCTAGGTACTATTTGGGACATATTTATACTAAAGAAAAAAACCTATTTGTTGCTTATCTGAAATTCAGATTTAACTAGTGTCCTGTATTTTATTTGTTCATCTGGTAACCTTAAATTAATGTTAATATACAAGGGTAAAGCAGGACCCACATACGGCAAGAAAATCTGTTTTCCTAGCGACAAGCAAACAACAAGCAAACACCGAAGAGGCCCAGGTGCTGGAATTCATGCTCAGGTCAAATGGTTGGCCCTTCGGGAAGTAAGGCTAAAAATCTCTCCTGGGTTTCCAGTAACGTGATAGGGCTTGTGTCTAATAGCTGAGCACATTGTACCGTCAAGAATCCAGGATTCCTTATTTCTTTCTGAGCAGGGACTAACTTGGCACGAGTGCCTGGGTGAGGAACAAACTTGGAAATGGGAGGAACAGGGGGAATCCAAGCAAGTTTTCATTTTTTGTGTTTTCATGTTTTGTGTTGTATATAATTGTGTAAGCTGTCTCAAATCTCTTTGGATGTAAATTATGGCATATGCTAAAAGAATGAATAAATAAATAAGGAAATGCTACCCAGCCCAGTGCCATTACAGGAGCCCAATTTGAGGAACTCAGCCACAGTCCAGGAGCAGCTGGCTTTCCTTCCTACCTCAGGTACCAGACTGAGCTCCTTTGCCCCTTTCAATGAACCCCTTGATGTCTATGCAAAATTAAATGTACAGTTCCATTTTGGAGCTTTTGGTTATCCTCTGGGCATTCCAAAGACTAACTTGAGTTGCTATATGTAAATCGTAGTTTGGCAAAGATATTAATTGGAACCACTCTTTAGAAGCTATATTCAAGTCTTGAAGTTTTTATTACTTAAATCTCATTCTCCTTAGTTTGTTACAGTCTTAGTTGCTTGTCCACAAAGGATAAAATGCTTTAATCCACATTTTCTGGGAATAAGAGTGGGAGATTACTTTAAAGGAATGTTTTTAAAGAATATGATTATTTTGTAAGGTCCAAGACGTTTTTTTTTAAGTAACAGAGGAAAATACTATTATCCCCTCCCTAGGTTCAGTGCTCTACGGTGCAAGCTTGTAAGAAATGGTACCGTACTTACTTAGGTGACATATAGTAAAAAACCTGATCTGTGCAGCCCATTGATGCTCCCGCCAGTTGTACTCTGGATCTGCTCCGTGAAAGAAAACCTTTTACTCATAACAGTTTTTGATGACATCCCTTATATAATGACACACTTCTACATATTTTTCTACTGTAATATATTTTTATGTGAGTCACCTGACCCCCGTTCTAGAGACCCACATAGAGATTGGTTTTGGAAAACATGGGGAACACCTCTTTGACTGACGTAGGAAAGGAGTGGTAACAGCAGGTATTTGTTAGCATAACATTCTCTTTGTATGCTTACAAAGAATGACATACTCTAGAGAGAAAAATTATGGCTATGAAAGCTCAGGACCTTTTTACTAGTCAGAGATATAAGTATTACGCTAATTGAAACACTGAAAGTATGAAAGAAATGGCTGACACCCTCTTCACTTCATGCTCTGTTTCTGTTCTGTTCATGATTCACTCATTCCTTTTCACTTTCTACTTGAAATAGATTACAATTTTAGATAAAACTCACATACTATGCTCCTTTTCAATAAGACAAAGTCACCCAAATTTCTTGCCTTCCCTGAAATATTATGGATTAGGAATCTCTGATTCTCCATTTACTGTTAGAAAAGAACAGATTCATTTGTAATGTGGCATAAATATGGACAAAGAGGAGATGAGGTAACTTTTCTTTCCCACGAACAACTTCTCAAATTATTATCAATCAATTACTCAATGAATGATTATCTTCTAACATAGAAGGACTTAGGGTATAGTGGAGGCAGAGACAATTTGTACCTGAGACTGAAAATGGCTAAGTGCCAAATTAGAGGCATCCCTCACTCATCTCTTCCTTCTGGCATTCTCTGTTGGTGTTGACATAAAAGAGTTCTGCTCACACTTCAGACTCAGAAGTTTCCCTTTTCAAAAACAGGAAAATATAAAATACATAAAATGTGAAAGTGCTTTCTTATTTGATGTTTCCACTGTATTGATTAGTGTTCAGTTACAACAAAAATGGGATTCACTCTGGCTAGTTGAAGCACAAGGGATTATAGGTATTAAATTTCTTACACAACGAATGTGGAGGTTGAGGGAAAACAGCAGACTAATCTTTTAGTGATGACTTCAAAAGCTGCACTATAGAACTTGGTTACCAAGGGAAATAGGAACTTCTTTCACAATCATGAACGAGTCAGATCACAAATATCCAAAGTCAAAAAGTTTATCCCAGAAATACAAACACTTCTAAGATTGAACTTACCAACAGAAGCTACACAAGTATCAAAAACTTGGTTTCCACGTGCAAGATCTCATTCAACGACATCAGTTAATGAAAATAACATATAGTCACATAAGTGTAAGCAAATCAGGGAAATGCAGTTTTTAGCTTTCCATACTTTTCAGTATGTGCAGTTCACTAGAAGAAATTGGTGCTGAGTCCTAAACACCACGTGGCCACTAAATAGCCACACGTACCTTCTGTTCATGTTTAAAGTTCCACAGAGCAGCACTAGCTACAGGAATGCACTGCCATTCAATGCAATGCAGCTGTGCCCCATAGAAATGAGGGACGGTCGGGCCCCAAAGAGATAATCCAATGCTCCAGTACTCTACCCATGTCTGGGTGATGTTTACTCCTTTTATAATTAAGTCGAGATTCCAACCTATGAAGTAAATTAAATATTACTCACTATCCAAACTGTATACTATATAAAATATTAAAAATAGAAGGAAATAAGAACTTGTAACAGATAGATAATGATAGAAATATGATAGATGATAGATAATGATGATGATAGACTAAAGGTAGATGACAGAAGACAAAAACTGAAGAATATTAATAACTAATGAAGTCCTTGTTTCTGCAACAAGCTACGGAGTGTAATTAGTATTTATGGTTTCTCTCTTTGCACATTTCATGTCTCCTTTGCCTTTAATTATAACCCTAGTCGGCTGAGAGTCCTCAAATGGGATACACCAGTGGGGGTTTTTTCTGAATACTTCAAACCCCTGGAAGTCTTAGTAGTGAATCACAGTAGTCTAACATTAACTTTCCCCAAGAAACACGGTAGTTAGAGCCACTTTGGATGATCTCAGACATATTCTTCCATACCACCTAATATTAAGAGCCTCTTGAAAATCTGGATCAATCTTGCCAGCATAAAGTCAAGCACCTCTTTATCTAATGGCTTCGAGTCATAAGTAGGCCAGAATGGTCAGGTGTAGTCTCAGTTTTAAGTTTCATGGAATCATTATTGTATCTTCCGGGAAATACATTCTCTCCTTGTGCATTAAGGCCTTCAACTAGCAGAGAAGTTAAAAGCTGGTAAATGGCAAGCAAACAATTCCCTAGTAAATAATTTGGTATAATTGCAAGAGTTGACATTCCTGCCTGTACTTCTTGTTTTCAGACTCCATATATTCTACACGATAAATGACAAGTGGATTTTTCAGACTGTAGGATAAAAAGCTTCAACAGATGTCATGTGTTAGTACATTAGATACCATAAACTTTAAACTCATCAATAGAGTGTATGAGCTTAGTCTTAATGGTGATCTATGTTTGTTAAAATCAAGATTTTGAAGAGATATGCTAGCTTGAAAACTCCTGAGAAAGAGATTTCTGAGTGACACGCCTTCAGAATCCAAAGAAAAGTAGCCCTTCTCATAAATCTTCATTTCCAAAAGATATGTCTCAGATTCTGAGTTTCATACTGTTTATATGAAATGGAAATGTCAACAGTGCTATCTATTCCCACATGCACACTCTCTACATGTCCCAGACCTGAGTATATCCTCCACGACTGTCTGCTATTCGCATGTCGGTGCCTGAAAGTCCACTCCAGATATAAGCTGCACAGCCAGGTTGATGCGTGCACCCCTTTCTCTCACACCTCACTCGTCATTCAATCAAGATTCCAAATCCTATCTCTAGAGATCTATCAGATCAACCCACCCCTGCCCACCTTTTCAGCCTTACCTCTTCCTAAACACCCCACCTTTATTCTAAATGACTTACAGTTGTCTATTGACTTTATATTCATTTTTTCTATCTGGTTGATTGACGTTTTCCTTCCATTGCATAACCCTCTTCTTCCCTTCCCAGTTACAACCCTCTCCTACCAGTTACAACCCTCTCCTACACTCTCACTCCTCCACAGAAACTGTTCCATCCCATATTCACCCACACACCTAACTCATACCGTTCTTTAAATTTTACCATTGAATGTAATTTCCTCCAGGCAATCTCCAGCGACCTCCTACATCTGGGACAGGTAATGTTCCACTGGGTCCCACAGCATCCTGTCCCTCCACATCGTATCTCCACATTGTAACAACCTCTTCACTCAAATTTATGGCTCATTATAGTCTTTGCTGTAAGACTGATGGGACGGGCATTAGTCATGGTTATAATTATAAATTTGAACTGAATGCAACTATAGAAAACCAAGTATTTTTTAAATCAAAGGAATTTAAAATCAGTACTCATGCCCAAGAAGTGTGAATATACAATTATGGTGTGTGATGACATTCGTGTTCAAGTAAAAAAAAATCTCAAAGGTAGTATTTCATTAAAAACAAAACTTTCAATATGCTGTGATTTCAATGAATTTCAATGAAGTGTTTAAGGTAAACTTGGATTGACAGCTCAGGCAATCAGTGACCAGGATGGTTACCTCTTTGAATGATAGTGCTTTAAGGCAGAATAGAAGCACCCACTCTGGAGCAGAATGCCAAATATGAAAATAGGTATCTCTTTTTTTTTTCCCTGACAAAGTAGCTTCCAGTAAGTATCAAAATAAAATGAAACCCAAGAATCCTTGTTCATAGCAAGATTCAGATAAAAATCTTGTCCCACTGAGGAAATTTTTGTTTTGACTTATTGTTTTCTTTATGTCAAATGGTTTGGATTATGGAAAAGGTTTGGGGCTAAACAATGAAAAACATGTAGAAAGCTTAAGTTGCTTATGTTACATTGAAATTAAAAGATGAATGGAAATAATCATCATTAGATCTTGCTCTGGTAACTTTTGTGTTTTATACACCTTGAACATCATCTGAGGGAAAGTAACAGCTGAAAATACTGAGGAGTTCCATATAAATTTCTATTCATTTCTTAGAATTAAAAGAATGCTTAAATTCTATTTCCTTGATTTGTCCACTAGAACAAGTAAATTTTATCTCCTAAGTGCCTGCATTAATAAAAAAGTATCCTAGTGATGCATTAAAATAAAAATCAAAGTATAACAGATGTGATGAGATTATTCAATGAAAGCAAATGGATTTTTCTACACTACTGATATTGTAATTATATATGCTATTTTCATAACTGTACATCAATTTGTAACTGTATTTTCAAAATTTTACAATGAACGAACTTGCTAATTATAGTGGAGGAGCTCAAGAGCACCGTCTCATCAGATACTGCCTGATTGACTGCCTGGGGTGGTTTCGCTAAAAGAAAGAAAAGAAAATGTCCAAGATTTCAAGAAATGTGTGGGATAGTGCATGATGAAAGAGGGGAATTCTTAACTACCTAAACAAATAGAGATAAATATTTTTAAAAAAAAGTCACCACAGGTATAACCATATGCTTGTATTCTCTGTACTTTAATTTTTTTTTACAGTGAGAAAAATACATGTATTTTGGGGGGAAGAGGAAGAAAAAGAAATATGCAAAGTGTACCCTACTGAGAAATTATAAATCTTGAACACTGACACTACTGATGATATCTGATACCTAGAGACTTAAGAATTTAGGAAACGTGAGTCTTATTTTTGCAACATTCAAGTTCCTGAAAGTGTAATAGGTACCCATACCAACCTGACAACATGAAAGAAGCCAAATATTTGCTTCCTGTGACTCAGGTAACAATATTGTCAACTCTTCAAAAGCAGCTACTTTTATTTAAAATTTATATTTGCCATTAGCCAACATACTAGTATATATGCATGATTTTTAACCATCACATTTAAAATGAGTTTCCCAAATGATGTAACCACCTCATTAAGCAAAACATTTCACTAACTGGAATATTACATCCACTGAAGATACAATAGAATTTTAAAATTATATGTGATATATATCTTAAATTCTTAGCTTGAGAAATGTGCCACTCTTTGCCATTTCTTGGCAGTTAATAAATAACTGAGTTAAAAAGTCTTATTTTGAACATCTGTAGATCTTTGCTCCAGAAATTGTTCTTGGCTTATCACCATCTCAATTGCTAATGTTTAAATAAATATCATCTAATTGTGAGGAATTTTTAAAACGTGTTAAGTCCAGTACAGGAACTTTAAACAATTATTTAATCATTAAAGCTTTCAGTTTACACATATTTCAACATGATTTATATTGTGGAAGTATGCAAAGAATAAATAGCATACTATTCATTTTATGTATTGTGCAAAAACATTTAATCTAATGTCTAATATTATCCTGGATAATTTTTCCCCTCAAATTGCTTTTTATCCCAGCCAAATTCTAAATTACCTAATTATTTGAATTTTTTTAGAAAATATTTTATTCATTGGAGTTTTCATATTAGATTAATTGAAAACCTAATATTGATATCTTATTGGTAGATTAAAGTATATAATAAGACATTACATCTTTGTACAACTTCTTTATTAAATGTTGACTTTGAGTGTTTGGTTTTCCTTGTGATTTCATTATTAATGCTGAGACGTGGGCCAGATTCTCCAAGTTGTTTATTACACATGCACACACACATTTATGTATTGTGTACATAGTAGACAAGAACATAAAGCATATTTATAGGTCACTATAAGACAAGGTAGAGTGTTTGCACATAGCAATTTAGTAATTTGGATGAAAAGAAAAAATGCTTATTTTTGGAAGGCACGATGTATCAAATATTCCTGCAGCATTCAGGAAACAATTACAAGGTTTTGAGGAGGTAGAAAAATATACATCTCTAAGTTCCAAATTCTTCTAATGTTCTCTGTACTTTTCAGCCTGAGGTTCATATGTGCCTCAAGAGACCATCAGAGACAAGAACATTACTGGATCGCTTCAGAACTTTCTCTCTGCATCCATTAAAGCAAAACAACAACAACAAAAACAAAACTTACTGTCTTGAGCCTTAAGCAAACATAATATGACTCACAGTTTTTAGTGAGGAGGAGAAAATAATGGAAACATGCAAAAACTTGACAGAGGGTTTTCTTTTGATTTTTATTGAAGCCATTGTATGGAATAATCTTTTGGTCTTAATTCTGAAAAAATAACCACAGTTATAATTAATCTCTAAAACGCATCCATGCAGTTTCCCCTAAAAGTAGTAAAATTAAGGCAAGAAGTCAACACTAGAGAATTTTTACAGATCTCTTAATAATTCCTTCTACAAAGAAAGTTGTTTATCCAGTGACAGGTTTCTATTTCAGCACTACAGTATTACAGGGATAAATTTATTTCGGTCAGTCTATAAATAAAGTTCAAAAGCACTTGCAAAGGACTTTTTAGTCTACTTTATGAAAATACAAGGGTGCAACTTTTTTCAGCTCCAGAATCACAGTGGCCCAGCTGGATCTTTTCTTCTCCTACTTATATCACTTGGGAACAAATAAATATCCTAATATTTCAAGACAGGATTTTTCCCATTAAAATAATGCAAAATTTGGGTATTTCCCTCCTGATTTATCTGAGAAAATGCTACTGAAATCGTGAAAAGTTAGAAATATATAAAGATAATATTTTTTTGCAAAGAAAATCAAAACACTTGCAATATTTCAGGCAAATACATACTTTACAAAATCACAAGACTTTGTCTAATTTTACAAAGTTTTTATTTCATTTGAAAGCACACACTGATGTGCCTTATTTTTTATTTAATTTAATTTTTACGAAGCAGTTTTATTGAGAGATGGTACACATATAATACAATTTGCTCATCTAAAACGTAATCTCTAATGATTTTTAGTATATTTCCAGAGTTGTACAACCATCATCATAACCGAATTTTAGATTGTTACGGAATAAACTGGAAAACCTGGACTGGGTCGCTGACAGAAGAACCAAGCGGCGCTCAGAGGTCTTGGAGTGTTGAGGTTTTATTTTCACCCCGGCGGGCTCAGAGGGGAGGAATCTCCCAAGGTCTGAGCGCCGAACAAAGGCGAGGGAAGCAATATATGTCTCTCTGCTTCCCTATCTGCAACATTCCTACGTGCCTAGCAAATGGGCGAGGGGGGGGGTCAATCTAGGGAGTGAGCGCCTGGCAGGGCGGGGAGCGAAGGGGAGGGGGAACAGGAATTTCTGCTGTCTTTGCTGACTAGAGAAGCGGAAGGGAGCCCCCTGGACTAGATTGCTGTCCTTAAAAAATTTTCCCTATCAAGATCATTTTCAGCAATGCAAAGCGAAGCTTCATACCCACTGGCAGTCTTAGGTAACGTCATCTACTTCCTGTCTGACTCATACGGTCTTCTGTGCATTGCTTTCTTCACTCAACATAGTGCTTTTGCTTGTAATAACAGCTTCCCTGAGATTTAAATTACATCACCACTTAAATAATTCTTTTAAAGTGTACATCTCAGTGACATTTAGTATATTCACAGAGTCATGCAACCATTGCCCCAAACTAATTTTGTACCATTTTCATCTTCCTGAAAAGTGAACCGTCACACTCCATTCCCCCCTCCTCCAAGCCCTGGCAGCACGATTCTACCCTCTGCATCAATAGGTTTTCCTTTTTGGGACACTGCATATTAGTAGAGGCAATAAAGGGTCTGTTGTGACTGGCTTCTTTCCCTTAGCATAATATTTTCAACATTCATCCATATTAGTACTTCATTATTTTTATTCGTATAATATTATTTTAGTGTATGGATATACCATGATTTGTTTTTCAGTTCATCAGTTAATGGACATTTGGGTTATTTGCAATTTTGGTCTCTTATGAATACTGCAGTTATGAACATTCTTGTAAAAGTTTTTGTGTGGACATATATATTCATATCTCTTGGGTGTATACCTAAGAGTGGAAATTCTGAATCCTGTGTTTATTTTATGGTTAGCACATTAAGGAACTGGGAAACTGAATTCCAAAGTGGATGTACCATTTTAAAATGCATAAATGTTGAAATATCTCAAAATTCCTGATGACACTTATATTTTCTCTTTTTTATTATAGCTATTCTAATAAGTATGAAGTGGTTTTTTTTATGTGGTTTTGATTTGCATTTCCCTAATGATTAATAATTTTGGTCCTTTTCTTATGCACTTATTGGCCATTTGTATGCTGTTTTTGGGGAAGTGTCTGTTCAAACATTTTGTCTACTTTATAATTGGGTTATTTGCCTATTTATTGTTGAGTTGTAATAGTAATTTATTAAAACTGGATATAATACCTTATCAGATATATTATTTGGATATAATTTTCTCCCTTTGTTATCTTTGAACTTTTTAAATTTGTCATTTGAAGGACAAATGTTCTTAACTTTGATGGAGTCCTATTTGTTTACTTTTCATGTGCTTAAATTTTCTTCTAAGAGTTTTATTGTTTTAGTTTACATTTAGTTATTTTAATCACCTTAAGTTCATTTTATGTATGTTGTGAGGTAGGGAGTTTTTTTGTTTTGTATTTTTGGCCTGTGGAGATCTACAATTCCTAGAATTATTTATTGAAAAGACTATTCTTTACCCATTGAATGGTTTGGGTTCTCTTGGCAAAGCTCCATTGACCATAGATGTATGTATGGGTCTTTGTCCAAACTCTTAGTTCTATTCATAAAAAAATCTTTAAATTTGCTTATTCTTCTGCCAGTTCCAATCTGTTCAACCCCTCTAGTTGATTTTTCACGTTGGTCATTTTAATTCTTACCTCCAGAATTTCCATTACAAAATAATTTCTAATTGCTTAATAATATTCTCTATTTGATGAGGCATTATCATTATGGCACTCTTCAATTCTTTAAACATGATTTCCTTTATTAATTTGAACATATTTATAATAGAAACTTTGAAATCCTTCTGCAAAGAGCAACATCTGGGTACCCCAAAAAACAGTTTATATTTCCTGTTTTCATTCCTGTGTATGGGTCATTTTCCTGATTCTTTGCATGTTTCATACTTTTTTAGTTAAAAGTGGACATTTTTCATACTGTATCATAGCAACTCTGTGTACCCATCTCTCCCTTAGGGTTTTTAGCTATTATCATTTGTTTATTTGCTTTTTTATTTGCTTAGTGACTTGGTTAGACTAATTCTGTGAAGTCAGTTCCACCTCTGCTGTGCAGCTCCTGAAGTGCCTGATACTGCTTTTTTTTTCTTGTTTTTATTTTTAAGTCCGGCTTTGCAGGGGGTGGCCCTGAGTCAGCACTGTTTCATGGTTGCTACTGATTTGTCAGAGTTGTACTTAAGCTCCCTGAGTCAATTTTCACCTTTAACTGTTGAAACTGTATGTGACTTGGAGACTGTCCTCACAGTCCGGGAGTTTTACCAGTTAGGTCTCCATTCAACCAGAAGCTGTTAGCTGCTAAGTTCCCTCTCTGGTTAGCCATGAGAAGATATTTACCTAGGGCATAAGCAGTTTTCCACATCAGTAGGAGTGACTATGCAATAGAATCCTCTTTTGTGGTCTATGTCTCTATCGACCCGTTAAACTTCTTCCTAGAATGCCCCTCCTGGTGCCATATAAAGCTATTAGCCCTCACTGATTGCTAGTTGGTTGCTCTACTGTTTTCATCAACACACCTTGGTGCATAATTGCCCCAAATAGATTTGGTCCCCTGAGGTAGAACTTTGTATTACCAGTCTTTGAGCCTTGCTTCCCTAGCATGCTCCCCATTTTCTCCCTTACAAGGGAGAACAGCTGCTATATGTAGCAGGGGTTGATGGTTGAATTTACCTTTTTACTGCATGTTCCAAGAAAATCCCATGGCTAGGCAGTTATGTGTGTGAAAGGAAGAACTGCTGCTATCGTCAGACAGCCATATCCCAACAGTAGAGGTCGATCTCAGCACAAATGTGAAATCTACTGGAATCTACATGGAATAGCTTTTCCATGCCAAAGACAGGAGCTGCCACTTGGTTGCTGAGCTCTCCAGAATAGCCTTTCTGCAACACACAGAGCTGTGGGGAAATGGGGGACTGCACTCTACCACCTACCTTGCCAGATTTTCCCTAGTGAACGGCAACTGGGGGTGGAAGAATGGGACCATTGTCTGGATGCCGGCATCCACCCAGTATTGATCTTTTGCAGGGTAGAGCTGGGGAAGATGGGATCCACCACTGGTTCCTGGGCCTGATGGAATAGCTGTCCTACATGAGGGCTCTCAGTAGGCGTGGGTGCAGCCCCAACTTGAATGCTGTTGTCTTTCACCCTTGTTACTAAGTTTCTCAAGATTTTGTGGGATAAATGCTTCCCATTTTGTTATAAGTCAATCTCTAGGTCAACCTCCAGAGACAATGACTGATGATCTTTGCTAATATTTTTCGTGTAAATATAGTTGATATGCAATATTATATTGGTTCAGTGTACAACATATTGATTTGACAGTTATAGACATTACTAAATGTTCACCACAATAATTGTTACCATCTGCCAATGTACGTAGATATTCCATTATTATTGACTATATTCTCAATGCTGTACTTTCATCCATGCGACTAATTTATTTTATAACTGCAAGTTTGCACCTCTTTGTCCCCTTCACCTACGCTTGCCTCCCTTCCCAATCTCCTCCCCTTTGGCAACCATCAGCCTGTTCTCTGTTTATGAGTTTTTTCTGTTTTGTTTGCTTGTTTGTTTATTTTGTCTTTGCAAATTTTGACCAGTTTATAGATGTCTCTCTGGGTAAGACCTTTCGCCAAGCTGCTCATGCTGTCATTCTATAATACTCTGGGTATTTCCTTCTAGTTCCAAATGCCAATTTAGATCAAAATATAGTATTTAAGATATCTACAATGTGCCATAAATGACAAGAAGAATCTCTAAATAACTTTTAAATAATTGGAAGGGGTGGGAAGGCAGGAGATTATAAATAAAGCATATTTTTTATGATCACTAGTCTTCCACAAAAACTCTGAATTATCCATGAGCTCTTTTTTTGAAGAAGCAGTGTGTTAATTTCTCAAATTTTTGGCAGCAAAAATAAAATCTTTTATATTTCCAACCTAATGATTTTAAATTGCTCCCTTTTTTGGTCTCTTAAATTTAAAATTAATGCAGCTTTTATTTAATGTTATTTAATGTTTATTTATAGCACTTACCCATGAAATATGTCCTTATTAGGGTCATCTAGGATTTCATTAGAAATTCTGTTGTTGTTTTTAACTTAAGAATATTCTTTATTCAATGAAACTTAGAAAGAAAATTAAACTAGATTATTGTATATCTTTATTCACACTTGAAATTTAAAATAGTTTTTATTGTCATGTTTTATCTTTAGGGTTGTGAATTTAAGTCCTTTTGATTATTTTTCATTGTTTTAAATAATTCAGAAAAGTTTCACTGTTATTTTTTCATCAGTATATTTCTCTTTTAAAATGTGTGGTACATCTATGCACTCTAATTATAACAATATGATTTAAAAAAATTCTCACTGAATACCTACTATATATAAAGTTCTAAGCTAATTAAAAAGGAATAAAATATTTTCCCTGACCTAGTAATTTTCATTACCTAAAGGGAAGTACATTAATAAAATCACTATGATAGTGCCAATGGAGATTTGACACAAAGTACTACTACAGTTCAAAATAGGAAAAGATTACATCAGATTGGGAGGATAAACACAAAAAACTCATAGTGTTTGATATGTGGTTATTCATCCACCACTCAGGTAGGAGGGTATACGATGTATATATATATAGAGAGAGAACTAATGTACTTGATACTTCAGAGAGTAAGAACATTTGAGCCATATTTTTGTTAGGTTAAGTTAAAAAAAAAGAGCTCTGCAGAGAGGAAATTGTAACAGTGTGAGCCCAAGGAGGGAGTGACAGACCACTGGGCCCTCAGGACCCAATCAGTTAATATAATAAATGAAGTGGGACACACGTAATACAGCAGGGGGTGGGCACATGTGTCTTGCAAAGGACACAGACTTTGTTCTTCAGACAACTATTTTGACGCAGTGAATACATATGGTCATAAGTCATACACATATCCTAGCTAGTTACTTCCCACCGATCATCTTCAAGAGTCAAGAGACCTTTCACAAAGACGTTGTTCCATCATCTCTATTCATTGGCCCGTATAGTCTTCTATACAAAAAACTATGGCCTTACATGTCAGGAGTGTCTTATTGTAAATACTTGAGAAAAATCATGTGTTTGCTCTTTATTTTGATAAGGGCTATTCCTAACAAAAGGCAGTTCAAACATTTGACAATTTAAGGAAAATTTGCTCTTACAAATCACTTGCAATGTAAAAAGTAAGTCTAATAATGAACAAAATACTGATGTGCATGTGACCTCGTTATAATAGTTTATAAAACACAAGTGTACCTTAAGTCATAACATCTCAATGCTATAATTTTTCATCTGGATTCTCAATATTTTCAAGACAAGTTTCTAGCTGCAGGTCGTGTTCCTGACTTTCACCCAAGAAACAAACAACTCCACTTTATCAAAGAGGATCCTCTGACCATATATGAGAGTAAATTCTACAGTGAATGCACATCTTTGATTATTTTCCTATCATGTAAGACATGTAATCAGTAATAAACTTATGCTTCATAACTTTTTTATATTAAAAAATTTCAGTGATGAAAATCATCCAGGTGGTATTAAATATCTGAAGGCCTTCAAATTAGTTGAAAATTGTCAAGATCTGTGTAATTGAATAAAAATTACCATGTACTCAGTATATTCATGGAAAATGCTCAATTAACATTGCATTATCAATTAATGAATAAGTAAATAAGTAAAGAATATATTCAAATTTTCTTAAGTATTTTTTTAATATCACACACAATTCGTATTTTGATAAGGCAGTGATCCATACAATATTTCAATCTGGAAAGATCAGATTATAGAAAGAAACCCTAACTGTTTTTAATACCAAATTACAAGATTTTGTTAGATTTGGGGTACCTCACAAAATGTGTATTATTTCTCAAAAAAATAACTTTTTGAAACATCAATGATGTGACGCATATAGTCAATTTTGTAGCAGCATATATATTCCATCATAGATTCGTTACAAAGAAAGCTGAACGACCTTTGAAGATTTGACAGTGTAATTGTAGAAATGGAAAGCAAAATTAAAAGCTTTTTGTTTAAAATCCCAAGACTGAAATGCTCAAAGAAATACATGTATTAAAAAAAAAAAGAGTCATGTTGAACAGTGTGCTGAAACCTGCCTATTTCTACAAAGCAGGATTTGAAACTGAGAATAAGTATAAGAGTGGAACATTAACTAATACATTTAGACGGGGGCTTCTGATGAAAGGTGACATTTCTGCTTCATGTTTCTTCCAGTGGGAGCAATGGATTCCTGCACTTTCTAACTAATGTCATCATAACCATAAAATTGTTATGCGAACTGATTGAAAATTCATTGCTTCATTGTAAATGTTCACTATAGTTGCATTGCGCCCCATGTCACTATTCTTGAAAGCACCTTTAGTTTGTTGTTTTGTTTTTTAACTTACAAAAATAGTTTTATAATTGCTGTTGTTGGAGAAATATAATTAAAACAAAATCTTCTCCCAACACAGAAAATCCTCTGCACAAAGATAGTAAGGGAAGAAAACAGTTTCATTAATGGAATAAGCTTTAAATCAGAATGTGCTGCATATTATAGGCAGTCTCCTAAGAGGTTACAAAGAGAAAAAGAAATCTCACTCTTTTATACAGCAAGACAGAGCCAACCTATTAATACATGTTCTTGAGATAAACGGTGCTAGTTGTCCAGTCAGAGGACTCGACAGCACCACTGGTCAGACACAGTTTATTCTAACCACCAGCTTAAGTCAGAGTGACCGAGGCGGCCATCCGTGTCAGCTCATTGGTTCTATCCACAGGGAAAACCCCTCTTTCCATCTTTATGGCACAGCCAGTTTTGTGCCTCAGAGCAAGGGGCCTACTCCCGTCCTCCCACAGAAACTAGGAGATAGGGGTGTTATTTTCCTTGAGTATTCCACGGCTTTGAAAAAGACATTCTTGGAACATAAAGCTGATAAAAGGCCTATCTAATTTTCAGATTTTATTTCTATTTCAAAGAGAGGAGGAAGTACTTACAACTTTTAGTTTTCTGAAGTAAAATTCTCTGATAAAAGGAAGAAGGGGGTCTTTTTGCTTATTTTCAAGAGGGAGAATTAAGCCTCTTAGTTTTAGTTTTAATTTATTTTAACACTGTATAATGAAAAATACTTCATAAAGATTTCCTACAGGCTTAAAATGTGCAATTAAACAAAAATTATGCATCCCAAATTTATTGCACAATGAAACCAATGTTATTTCTTTTAAAAACACAATAATAAATATTTTTTAAATATTACTTTCTCCAAAACCTGATTGACATTCACTGATTTACCAAAATTCTTCAGTCATTCTGAAATGTGTGGTAATTTTAAGCTATATTTCTATGAAATCAGTAACTATTCTGATAACCCTAAGAATAGGAAAGCCCTAGAAATCTAAAAGGTCATTTAGAAATCTCACTTTCATAAAACTTACTTACTATTGAAATTGAAATTGAAATAATGTCATTTTTTTCTTTTTTTTAAATCATACTGTCCTGATTAACAGTCAAAATATAAAGATAGATGAGCTGCATTATATGTTAAATAGGTTTCCCCTTAAAAAAGTCACCGTAATATGGTTTCCAAGAGAAAACATGGTACATAGCAACAATGGCACAAATGTAGAAGCAAATTGGCGTCCCAGTTTCTCAGGCGTCAGCTCCCTTTCAGTACCTGTCCTTCGAGCATGTGAGAAAAAAGTGGAGTAGTACTACGAACAGCTCTTTTCCCTTCTTACAAATCTTTCTTTTCTCTGGAGAAGTCTGTCATTTTAGCACTTGCTATATATACGTTACCCTTGCTTTTGTAGATTTATCTATTCTTGCTTTCATAGGGATATTCATTACTACACAAAAACAGTGTTTTAATAATTAATTATTCTTCTAGCATTCATTTTAGAAAAACAGACAACAAAAACTGTACTATCTTAGGGGCCAATCTATTTATATTGTCCAGTTAAGAGTCTGCATTGTGACAGATCGATTTTCTTGTTTTGTTTTATGTTAGTTCTATTCCACAGTGGTATCATGGTATAAACAATTAAATTTATTATGTTTATATGAGCTCAACTAAATTTTTAGAGTTTAAGTTGAATATTTGTTTTAATTTAATATGCCTTATTATTTAACAACATTGATTATGTAGAAACAACATAATCGTCCATTTTAAAAAGCACCTTTAATTGTTGCATCACTTTAGTTTGGACTCCTTGAGGTAAATAAATTGACAAAATAAAATAAAAAAACAAGCAAACCTACTAACCCTTGAACTCTATAATTTACCCAAACACATGGATTTTAATCAAGGAAAATGGCCAATTAGCAGACGTCTAGTCATAACATTTCTACTGTAACAAATTAATTCAGATTACCCAAAGGTCTGTGAGGTTTTTTGTTTCATGCTATTTCTTGGTTGCATTAGAAGATAATTTGATAATGTATTTATTTCAGATTGAAGTATATTCATGGAATTTATTATTTTCATGATTCTGAACTCTCACATTCGTGAAAAATACTTTAACAAATCGCCATAGTAGTTCCTAATCAAAAGAAAATAATGCCATGTTTGTCAGTGGTGGATCAGCCTTTCCATTCATATCTGTTGAACCAGGTATATTCCACTAGGGGAAATAGTAAATATATGTTTAATAAACAGGCAATAATTATAAAAGAAAATTTTGTAACCTCTGTTGTCTTGATTATGGGCTTTTTATTGTGATATTTTCCATCACATTCTATAAACTGCACTTTTGACTCAATAACACTCACAATTTCCATAAAATACGTTTATCCAGGATACACTACAAGTCATTACTGCCATATGTTCTCTAAGAGAATTCAGAATGGAGTAGATTAAGGTTAATTCCTTATTGACCAGGGTTTGAAGAATCTAATTAAAGTTCAGGGAGAGCAGCCAAAATTTCTCACATGTGATCTGCAGAAGTACATGCACATTATTGCTAAGTAAAGGAGTATTAATTTTTTGGATTACAATGAAGATGAAAAGCAATTGAAAATAAATCCAGTCATGTAGAGGGGATAATCGTATGAAATACTTCTTAAAAACATTTCTGTTTCATTAATGCCACCTTTTCCTATTTCTCCTAATTCAATAGAAAATTAAGTTCATATTCACCTGCATTAAAAATAGCAACAGTGAAATCTGAAATCTATGGCTAGGATGTTTAACCTTGAGTTTTATATGATAGACTTTTTACTTAAACCTGTATTTGAAAATATTAATGTGTTATGAGTATTAGATTCATGAATTGGTAGAATTCAAATATTGTGCTACTTTGACATCAATGGTGTATCCAGATATGTTGTATGTTCATATTGAATTGAAGGTAGAAATCCAACACTTTAAGAAAGGCTGAAAACTTCAAACACAGTTAAGTAATCAATTTTTTCCTAAATTTTAAAAGGTGAAAACATTTGTTAAAATACGTTTGAATACTTCTGTTGTGGTTAATAGACAACTAATGATTTCAGAAGCTCATGTGCCTATGGACTGTTAGTTTTAAATTTATGATCTAGCTGCATTTATGTTTATATAATTAAAATTGCCTTGATTACAATAAATGCAGGTTAAGCATTTCTGAAATAATAGCAAACAGAAACTAATCATATTACTTTATTAAAGTATGACAGGTAAAACTCCTAAGTGATTCTGCACTTCTTTTTGTCCCATTATTTCTTTAGTGTATCCTGTTCTTCAGCTTCTGTACTGGCTTCTTTTATTTGCATTCCTAAGTCCCTATTCTACCTCCCCACATGTACTCTCTGAGATCACACATTCATAGTTTTAACTGTAGCAGCCATTGTGAAAGATCTCCAAGAAATCTAAGTTTGGAATTTCTAGAAGACATTAAAAATCATTTGGATTTCCCTCTGCTTCAAAGGCAACATGAGCGAAACAGGAATGCTTCTCAGCAATCTACCTTCTACCCCACGTCTGTGGTTCTGTAAATGGCATCATTTATTCTCTATGTTTGCTGTTCCATTTAGCCCTTGCCTTTAATATTTCATCAGATCTTGCTGATTCTTTCTAATGATTCATCCTTCCATTTCTCTTTTGTTGCTGTCACTAATTTTCTGGGTCTGCTACACTCTATACTTTCCCAACTGCTTTTCACAATATTACCTTTTCTCTTAACCAGTCTAAGCACATCACTAAAAGACCTTTATAGAACACTACTTTATGGCTTATTCTTTTGAAAAATTAAAAAATAATGTCAATAGTGACAATAAAAAACCATTTCCTGAATCATTATATTTCAGACACTGTGGTGGACAGTTAAAGTAAGTTATTATATTTAAGTACAACCTTTTGAACTAAGTATTATTATTGCAACTTACTGAGAAATTTTTAGCAGCTTAGAGAAGGTAGGCAAACTACAAAGCTCAAGTAGCATGTCCCCAGGGCCCAGCTGGTAAGGCAGGTCTTTGGTTAATTACTCTTCCATATTCTATAGTTTTTTTCCATATTCTATAAGATTTTTATTGCCATCTTAAACAAGCTTAACTTCCTTTTATTTGTAAAGTATGATTTTCAAAGATAAACGTCACTTTTAAGCAAATGTCAAAAACTTTGTTTAGCTAATTAATTAATGTGGGAATCATTAAGGTGTCATTCCTGGTCCAAAGAGCATCTAAGAACCTGGCGTACCCAGACAACAAAGAAATGCTAGAATATAATTTCTGAGTTAGATACAAAACAGTTTAATGTCCACAGGTTGTATCTCCTTAGAGTTATCTATACCATTGAATGAAATTATATCATTTCTGAGTTAGATATGAAACAGTTTAATGTGCACAGGTCATATCACTGTAGGGTTATCTGTATCACTGAACTGAAATTATTTGCATCTTCATTAGGAAAATATCTAGAAGCAAGCAAGTAACTTCAAAAAGTCTAGGACCTTTAATCAATTGTAAAAACACGAAGTAAGTATATTCCCCTACACCAGCACAGCGCAGCAGACACATAATGCAAACTATCCATGTAATTTTTATTTTATGCTAGATTTATTAAAAATAGAGATGAAATAAATTTTAGTAGTATATTTTATTTAACCCAGTGTATCCAAAGTGCTATAATTTTAACATCAAGTCAATGTAAAAATATTAAGATATTTTGAATTATTTTCATACTAAGTCTTAGACACCTGGTTTGCATTGTAACTGATAGCACCTCTTCAGGCAAATCATAATTTAAGGGAATAGCTGCTGCATGTGGCTACTGCTATTTTGTTGGACAGTGTGGCCCTAGATAAACTTTGGGTGGCCGCTGCCCCTGTATGATATGTTCTCCATATTTTATGGCCTTATTTATAAGTTCCATAACAATCTTTCTGACAGGGTAAACTTTCAACATCCTCCTTGAGGTAGAAAAGATCAGATCTCCCCAGGAATTACCACCTTCAAACAGGCCTACCTAACTGGCTCAGCTCACAAGCCCGGTCATTTCTCACAGAACCTTCATCACATATGTGGTTGTCGCGTTACAAAACGTGAATTTTTTGTTGAGTTTTAATTGTTCTATTTTCATAATCTCATTTAGTCCTTCATCTCATGAGTTAGGTATAATATTATTCCTATTCCGTAGATGGGAAATCCA
The DNA here is from genome assembly GCA_029783875.1 of Phataginus tricuspis. Taxonomy (NCBI): domain Eukaryota; kingdom Metazoa; phylum Chordata; class Mammalia; order Pholidota; family Manidae; genus Phataginus; species Phataginus tricuspis. The sequence continues at coordinate 2,675,561 of JAQQAC010008350.1, read as the reverse complement.
AGGCATGGAAGGCTCAAAAACTTGGTCAAAGTCATGAGGGTAGGACCACATGGCCGAGCCAGGATTTCAGTCCAGGTACTATCTGGGAGGCTTTTCTCTGAGTTTTTCTATGTTACTATAGTACTTTAGTATACCACCCCAGTCAACATTAACAGATAGTTTACCAGGCCTCCATGTATATTTATAATCAATGCTACATAATTTAGCCCTTACTTTTATATAATCATTATAGGTGAACTATTTCTGTTTCCCATTTTATTATAAACTCTGTAAGGACTAGGGTCATGATTTGTTTTCACCAACAGAATGCATTACATACAAAATCTGCTGGACATGTAAGAGAAACCTATTATGATAACATTTCCTTACTGTCTCCTTTAGAAATGAGGCTTTGCCTCCATTAAAATACTAATATTAACTTCACACAAGGCTGAACTATGATCAGGTAGAATATACCTTGCAATCAAAATATATGAAACGGTAAGTCAACTGATGGTCAAGAAATTGTTCCAATGTTTTTTAATAAAATGGAATAAAAATATTGAGAAACCCAGAACTTATAGGAATATTTTTCTCCCTGCTCTCAGGACTATACTTAAATTCTGATTGGCTAGTGATGGAAAATGGTTATCAAGTGTGGCACAAACAGACAAGAGTGGTAAAGGAAATCAATGGCAGTGTAAGTAAAGTGATTAAATTTAACTCATTTTATCATTTAGCCATTAACTTTAAGCATTCACTCTGCTTCCATCGGATTCTACAATTTACTTACTGCCTAGGGAACACTGATTACATTTTTACAGTACCAATGGATTTACCAACAAAAGCCACTCTTTACTTTCCAACATCTTATACTGACTTCAAGTAAACTGGTAGCAAAAGGAAAACTGTAATACAAAAAGTTTTGACAAACATATTTGAACCAGTTACTCTATATAAACAGAGAAGATATTCTATTTAGTGATACATCCAGAAAAAAATTTATCCTTTGTTATTGCTAATATACATCAAGTGGCCCAATCCTCACCTAATTTTCTAATTAAACCCCATCTAAGTTTCTAATCTGTTAGAAACTGGATATGTCTGTTTTCAGGTATTTTAAATACTTTTGTACATAAGCTTACACAGTTGCCATTGCCCAGATTAGACAACAAATTAAAAATGCTTTAAAAATAAATCATTGAAGTAAACACATTTGCTCAAACATTTTTACTGAAAAATCAGTCACGTTAGGGTTCTTGAGAGTATCATCTTGTTAAAAGGAGACCTTAAGGTCTGTTCAAATAATCTTTGAATGGTAGTTAGACCCATCAGTATTCAGGGACAACATTAGTCTGTGATTCTTTAGCTGCTTCCACTTCTTTATTTCTACATGTTTAATTTACTATACAATGTGAGTTATATTAATGAGATAGTCATTAAAAACTGAGTATTTCACATATCAACAGTAGTTTTAAAATGGTAATTTTCATGCAGAGTCATCTCCTTAGACAAAGTTTTCCTTATTTTTCTCCAGCTAACAACTTCTGTTCTAGATATTGAATCTGAGATGTTGATGCCAACTGTATTAACAGTTGATCTTTCTATTATCGTATAAATCTTGGATCACAAATATTCTTACTTTTCCAGTTCTGAATACTCATTTTATCATGGGTTATACAATATCACTTGAAATGTTTAAGACCTAGAAAAAGCAAAAGAATATAGGAGACCAAAAATGAATTATACATAAAAACTTACTTATTGACTTGAAATTTTTATGAAAGTTTCCAATGTGACCTTCTCTGTAAATGCAGAAATAACTCTTACAAATATAAAATAGTCTTTACCTCATGGGAGACATGTGTCAAAGAATACTGTGTGCAAAATTTAGCTTGATTTTTGAAACTCTTACAAAGTTTCAAAGTCACAGATTTTATTTCAAGGAATAATCCATTTTTTGTCTGCTTTTCTTCAATTTGCTGTGTTCAGTTTCTCAGGACTGCATATATGTCATGTATCAGATCTTAACTTTTGACTAAGGGAAAATTCTTGATCATTTTATTTTAATTATGAAGAATATTTTAATTATGAAAGTTTTATAAAAAGTAAGTGGCTCTTATTATACTTGCTTCTTTTTTAAAGGAAAATTACACTTATTATTTATGATTTTTAATATACATCTTTCCTACTCTCTTAACTTTATTATCCAAAGAAGTTGAGAATATAAGAAACTAAAGTCAATAAAATAAAATATGTCAAAGTGCGGTCTACATTTTTTAAAACTCACCATAATTCCATTTACATTTATTTTGTTGTGAAGTTTGAATTATGAAATCACTGCTTTTAAAATGACAAGAAAAGGTCAATGCTACTTTTTTTTAACGTAGAGTTCTTTTGTCTGACAATGGTTGATGTTTTTAAATATTTTGCTATTACAGACACATTCATGGGAGTAATGAATATAAAAAAGTGAGGAATGTTTTTAACAGATGGTTGGTGCAACCTCTAATCCTTATTTAGAGTAATCTCTCACTATAATTTCACTCTGCTTCTGTTGAAAATGTGATCATTTAAGTCCTTGTTTTGCTTATAAGACAAAGCACTGGGGCTGAAGTGAGATGCACTGAGATTTCAAAATTTACACCCTCTTAAATTAAACAAATGTATGTAGAGTGACTGAAGTCTTTTTCATAGACTGAGTTTTTATGTTAGAAAACATTATGGGTAATATTCCTGTGAAAGGTCAAAGACATTCTTAAATGAGAGACAGATGTGGGAAGTAAGTTTATACTCAGGTGTTTTATATGTATGTATATATATTATATATGTGTGTGTGTATATATATATATATACACACACACATATATTCCTAAGTATAGCAGCTAATTTCATTTCTATCAATTAAACAAAACCAAACAAAACAAAAAACAAAAACAGCAGAAAATAACATTTTACACACATCTCAGTGGTTAAAACCTAAGAGTAATTTAGGTTTTACTTACTGATTTAGTTCAAGATCTAAGTGATAACACTGAAAATACTTAGAGAAATGTGAAATATGAAATAAATCCTGACTTGTAAAAACAATTTAATACCATCATCCCTAATGCAGTGGAATAATTATTATCTGAATAAGTTATATTAAGCTATTGCAAAATTTGCAAAGGTTGGAAACACTGTTTTGAATTTTAAAAGCTTTTTTTAAAAGTCATCCTTTGCTCAAACATATAGATGCTCTGTGACCTTGGTTAAGTCACAGAACATCTCCAGTTTCACTTCCCTCTTAAGGAAAATGACAGTAGTTCTACTTATTTATTATGCATATAAGTGTACCAATCAAGCCAGGACCTCTTGGGGAAGCCTAGAAGCCCTGTGGTGTCCTTTGCCTACAAAAATAATCATCAACACCACTATAGAATGATTTTCTATATATTATGTATTGTATGTACACTAAATCTAATTTTAGGATATAGGTCTTATTACTGTCATTATAATACTACACTAGGAGTGAACTAGGGTTTTTCAATAGTGTCAATAATGTGCAACATAGGCTATTTAGCAGCGTCCTTGGCCTCTGACCGCTAGACAGCACACATCCCCGTGCCCAAAATGCCCTATTATGACAATGAAAATTGTCTTCAGATATTGCCAAATGTCCCATGGTACCAAAACTGTCTTCAGTTGAAACCATTGGAGTAAACAGTAGTTCTAAACTGTACCAGAGATCTGATGGATTTTAGCCACATAACACATTAAGATTCAAACATACTGTTTGCTTGCTTTCTAACTTTCAGTATGATACAAAAAGAACAAGTTTAATAATGCTTTCTTTAAACAAAGTCAAAATTAAGTTGAATGGTAATTATCAAGAAACAGAATTGAAACAAATTTTAAGAGAGAGAAAAAAAGAAACAGGATTTATAAAAATGAACAAGGCTTAACTTAATTTGTCCAAATGATCATGTATGTTACTTCAAACAGTATTTACCTCAAAGATGCTAAATTGGCCCTGCAAGGCAACATTTGATATAACAGATCTGAAGTTCAGGGAAGAAATGAAGAATGTTAGAAGACTGAGCAATTTTCTAAGACTGAGGCCCCAAAATTTTCCTGGGCCTGAGAATTGCCTGCAAACCATTTTATATGCAAATTCTCAGGTGCCAGTCCTAGAGATTTGGACTCAGTAGGGCTGAGATGAGACGCAGAAATTTGCATTTTACTGGTACCTTAGGAAATTTTGGTGTAGCTGATCCACACACATGTGACCTGGCTAGGGTTTAGGTTTCTTTCCTTTCTTTCTTCTTTTTTTTAATGGATGAGAACACATCCATTTTCTCTGTATTGCATAATTTCTACAGATCCATTTCTACTCCCTCCCGTTTCTGAGAACTGCTCCATCCTTCCTGCCGCTGGTCATTGTTAGATTATGTTTATTTCTATCTCTGAGCTCTCAGTTTTGTAATCCTAATATTGTTTTTCACTCTTTTCCTTCCTAAAAAGTCAACAGATAAACTAATGTCTCCTCAGTGTTTATCTCATGGAAAACTGTCATCAAAGAGCTGTTGAACAGTGAGGAAGCAGAATGCATCACTTTGCTTACTCTGGAGTAGAGAACTTTTACTAATAAACATCCCCAAAAGGAGCTATAAACTCTTGCATTTATTTGTATTTGAATTATCTTTAATAATCTGCCAAAAAGAAATTTCATGATGGTTGCCACTGAATATCCATTTGAAAACCATCAGTTTAAATTGACAAGAATTGAATCCACACACACAGTTAGAGAAAATACATTTCCTTTTGAATATAATAAAGCTTTGAAAGTATCTGATGCTGTACCCAATTACCTGTGGAACTTAAAAGAGAAATGAACTTAGTCTTATCTAAAAATTACTGCTCAAATTACTGCTGAAATAGCTAAACCCTCACCTCAGCATAGTCCTCCCAATATTATGTTTTTTAGATATAAATATTTAACAATTTGCATGCATGGAACTAAGTTAATAAAAGATTTAAAATGCTATAATTTGTGAGAAACAAAAGCTGTAGAAGTCTATTTTATCATCATTATTACTGTTATTGTTATTTTTGTCAGTTAATATTTATTAGTTTTTTAGTACTATGCTAAGCCTTATTATTAAAGGAACAATAAAATGAAGAAGTTGCCTCTTTTTATATTCCAATAAAAAGATAATCTTTTTTGCATATTGAAATCAAGTGATTAATTAAATTTTATGTTTACTAATTTTGACTTTAATATATTTAAATAATAAATATAATTTGTCAGAGTAAAAGAATAAATATTGTGAGTGTGATGAGCTTAGATAACTTATTTTTAACATTATAAGCAAGGCATTTGATGTTCTTTCACAAATAATAATTGTAGATAATAATATTGTATAAATAAAAAGTATCTACTGACAAGGTTGTATAAAGGCTTATTGCTAAACTACAGATAAAAGCAAGAATATATTATAAATAGAATATATGAAGAGATTAAATTTTATTTTATTTTATTTTATTTTATTCTTCTAGTTAATTCTTGGTAACTGAAAGAAAATGAAATGCATCTAATGGCTAAAAGTCTTTTTGAAAGATAGCTAAGCCACAGGCTGCAAGCTTTTTTTTGATTGCAAATGTTAGTAATTAGCATTAGGTCTTATTAATAATTTTATCATAAGGTCTTTCAGTTACCTACTTTCATTATTATCATTACTCCAGTGAAACATAATATTAAAAATAAAGTAATATTTCAATATGAAACTTTGCAGAAAATAACTTCATTACATGGTTGCATTTTTTTATACTGCAAAATATAGCATGCTTCTGTGTGAAGATTACTAAGACAGACACTAAAATATTTTGGAGGTAGGTATAATATGGTTAGAAGTAAGGAAAAAGACCAAGAAGTAGTATTCTGGACAATTGGCAAAGGAATTATCCTGGATTACAGGTCTACAGGAGAAAGTTTACAATAACCTGTTAAAAATATCAAAAATGGATAAAATAAGTAGGGACTTTAGAGTGGTAGGGATTGAAGGATTTCTTATGTAAAGATATATCTAAAGAATGACTATTAGGACAAAACTTATCAATATGAATATAAGATTTTTGTATTTCTGTAGAAGATTATTAATATTTGATACATAAATACATTCAAAGATTATGAGCATTACAAAAGACAATAGGAATTATGTATATACATTTTTTAGGAAAGAAAAAAATGAAATTTCACAAAAGAAATTTTTAAAAAGCCCAGGAATTTCTCTATATTGAAAGATTAATATCTAATAATCATTAAAGAAAATTCTCCTAAGAAATCTTTAATGTTTTTCTCTTTACTGAATCTTACATATTCTAAAACCTTCCCTAGCCACTTAGGTAGAGATTTATCATTTTCTGGAGAAAATTAAATCTGAAAATTAAATTACAGATTTGAATTTTGACTAAAAAAAATAAACATGAGGTTATTTATAGAATTCTGTGTTCCATGAAAAATTAAATAGCCTTATCATTAGGCATAATTTTTCATGAGCAGTTGAAAAACTGCTCAATTCTTATATTATGGTAAAGGTTTATGATCTTTCTCAATTTAAAGAATCATAGAAGCATAATCTAACTATAGAAGCAACTATATGTTACATGTTCATACTATGCTACTGTAATTCCAGGGGGAAAATCTGTCTTCCAGTCCAGGCAAATTACCTTTGAAACCGAAATTAGTCAAAGTGAGAAATAAACTGGGAGGAACCTTTTACTGCTTACAAGCAGTCATCCACTTCTGCTTCCCCATGTCTTTCACAAAATGGCTACAAAAAATGGGCCCCACCCAATCTCTCCAGTGCAGATAGGCCCTTGCTCCCCCTTGTAATTATCTATTGACACAGGGATGGACTACCTCTTTCCACCCCTTGGGAACACCCACTGATATGGAGATGCCCTAAGGCCAGGCAAGAGATTCTGGAAATATTGCAATTTACCCACAGCTACCTATGCTCAAATCTATCTCTCTATATCTACATCTATATCTGAATATATATATCCATATCTATATCTCTATATTAACCTATTAATTTTCAACTAATCGCTATGGGGCAAATGTTGTCATAGGTTAGGAGACTTGATATTCAGTAAGCTCAGAGCTTTTCCAAGGTCACACAGTAAAAAGGACAGAGGCATTTGAATCCTGTATCTGTTTACTTTGGAAACCCTTTATTCATTCAGTACCCATTTATTGAATGTTCTTGATGTTCCCGGTGCTTTCTGTTTTAGAGGTAAACTGGAAAAGATAAGAAACCTATCCTACCTGGCCTTTATGCTCATTTCTCAACCTGGTAATTCTGAAACTTTAGTTAAAATGTGCTGTCCAGCCCACTTCTTCACTCGTTGCAGTGAGAGCACTCCCAGTCACTGTGACGAGGACATCTACCATGCAGCTTGTGGGCTGAGGCCTAGTCCTCCTGATTCCCAGTTTAGAAGTCTTTTTACCACACCACAAACTGATAAAGCAGGCCTTGGTATGTTTTTAACATTATATTAATTCACTGAGTATCTAATTTAGGCTTCCAAACAGGTACATTTACTCTTTCAAGCTCCTAGGACACCCCTGTGCTGCTTCTTTAATGTGGGAAGAAATAAAGTTTCTATCTGGGCACAGCAGTCTCCACTAAGGGTACCAATCACTGCTGTCAAACTGTCCTTGTGGCAGCCCTCATCGATTTTTAAGACAGCCAAAATGAAGAGATCACCCATGCTGTGCTCAGTTAATTTTGCATGTTTAGACAAGATGCCTTATAGAATCCAGTGATTAGCTTACAGCTGTTTTAATTAAAGGACAACAGTATAAGAGCAGAGATCTTGATTCACATTAGAAAAAAAAGACATACAGCTAGTTAAAACATTACAATATTGCCTAAAATCTCAGTATTATCTCTTGAAAATAAGACAGAGCAAAGTAAAACAACAGGCAAAACATCATGTATAAAGAATTTATTGATATTGGAAAAGCTAGTAGTAAAAAACATTTTATAGTTATGCTTACTTGATCTTAACAAATAGCTTGATGTTCTTTGGCTTCATAAAGAATATTAGTTATTAGACTCTCTTAAGGAAAAAAGCAATTCTGAAAGCAAGCACCTAAAAAGAGATTCCGTGTGCTTTTATTTCTTTTTTAATTTTTTTTAATATGAAGTACAGTTGATACACAATATTATATTAGTTTCAAGTATACGACATAGTGATTTAAGTTATCCACATTATTAAATGATCTACCCAACTCGTATAGTTACTATTTGTCAACATAGAATGTTACAGAAACATTGACTATAGTCTCTATGCTGTACTTTCACTTATACTGATTGATTTATAATCATAATTTATATTGTGATTGATTTATAATCATAATTTATATTATGATTATGGTTCTGTGCCTCTTTATCTCCTTCACCATGTGTTTTTATGTCTATATTGAATTCCCTCCACCACCCTTGTAGTTTTGCAATTCTAACATTCATAGGGAGCAAAATTGGCCATGAACTTAAAATGAGACAGTACATTTAAGACCAATGGCTCCTATGTAATAGGTGCAAACTTTGTTAGAAGTTTCACATTTTATTTTATCATTAAATGTTAGTTATTTTTCTACCTATCTCTTAAGAAAAAATTTGATTTGTCATGCTATAAAATTTCAAAGTGAAGGAAGTATAACCACTTAAGGAAAGAGAAACCACTGATCTTCAGAGGTTAGGTCAAATTCTAACCTAAAGCAAAATATTTTTATAGGTTATACTATGTGCAGAAAACATGAATAATTCTCAATAAGAAATCGGGGATACAAAATAGAAATTTAAATGTTTTGCAAGCAGCTTTTAAAAATAGAAAAAAGAAAACTTGATAGTTTCTATTTCAATAAATCAAAGTGCACATAAAAAATAAAATGAAGTGGGCATAAATAACGTAACAAAAAGGTAAGAACCTTCTCCACAAAGAGAATTTCAATTTTGTGACAACCGAGTTTACTTCAAATAAACGCAGGTAATGGGTAGAGGAACCCTTTAAAACTATGCCAATACTGGGACTGAATAACACTGATTCTCATAGGAAATCATGAGCTCTAAGTGTGCAGAAATATTATACTCATTTTAGCATGTTTATATAATAATATTTGTTCCTATTTTTCTGTCATGAGTTAGAGATTTACTTGAATTGTATTTCTTTAAAAGGTGATGAACATTTCATATTCATTCTCTTAGAGTTGTGAGTTTTGGTTGTTGTATCAGTTTACTAGGGCTTCCATAACAAAATAAACTAGGTGGCTTAAAGAACAGAAATTTATTTTCTATGAGATCTGGAGGCTAGAAGGTCAAGGTCAAGCTAGCAGAGTTAATTTCTCTTAATTCCTTTCTCCTTGCTTGCAGAAGGTCACTTTCTAAATACATCTTCACATGGCCTTTTCTCTCTGTTTGTTCATCTCTGGTGTTTCTTCACCTTCTTAGAAGGACATCAGTCTTATGAGATTAGGGCCCCACCCTTATGACCTTATTTAATTTTAATTACCTCTTTAGAAGTTCTATCTCCAAATAGACTCACATTTGAAGTTAGGGCTTCAACATACAAATTTGGGGATGTGCAATTCAGTCCATAACACTAGGAAAGGGAGAAGCAATTACATTTCAAAATGCAAATGGAATGGGTGTGCAATAAAGAACTATCTTTCCTCAAAAAAAAAAAAAAATTCAACCCTTGTCCAGGTCCTGGGAAGTAACTTCTAAGCCCCTTCATTGTTCACCTACTAAGGGTATCTTTGTTTACTAGATAGTACCAAAGAGTACTGGCATGTACCAGAGAGTATCTAAAGAACTCACAGAAATCACTAAAAACTATTATAGTTATATTTATTACTGGGAAAAGATACAAATTAGAAGCAATCAAAGGGATGCAAACGGAAAAGTCTGGGAGGGCTGCAAATGCCAAGCTTTCCCCCTCCTCAGGGACGCGTTCCCCTCCAGCATCAATACCAGCAATACACGTGGAATGCTGACGACGCCGGAAGCTCGTACAGCTTCAGCCTCCAGAGTTTTACGGAAACTCACTACCTCGGCATGACTGGCTGATTGATTTGCCCGAGTGGTTGAACTCAGTCTGAAGCTCACCTCACCCCATCCCCAAAGTCAGACTAATTTCATGTAGCTTAAAAACCTAGCCTTCCAGTCACGATTGTTCTTTCTTACCTGGCCAGCCCTCACTGGGACTCATCTGACTCGCTGTCAGGTGTGGACCAACTGTAACTGACAAGAACACTCCTAGCCCTCGGGATGTCCCACAGGTTTAGAGGCTATCTCCCAGAAGCCTGAACAAAAGCAAGCCTCTCCTTGGAAGTCAGGTTCCTTACCACACATAACATTAGTCACGTGGATAGTCAGCCACGTCTAAGTGACAAACCTCTCATAAAAGCCTGGACACCAAGGCTCAGGTGAGCGTCCCGGGCTGGTGATGCTCATTGCATGTTGCTCAACATGGCAGCTAGAGAAGCAGGTACTTTTACTCACACTCCACTGAAAGGGGACCACAGATAAGTCTATGCCTCATATTTCCCAGGTTCTCCCTGGTGCATCTCTTCCCTGCAATGATTTTTAATCTGTATTATTTCTCTTTAATAACATGTAATTTTGAATGTAATGGCTCTTCTGAGTTCTGTGAGTCCTTTTAAAGAATTGTTGAGCCCGAAGGTGATCTTGGGAACCCCCCAAAACAAAACAATGGACATATGTGATTTGAGGTATATCTTTCCCATGGCAGTATTTTGAGGATGGGAAAGATATTGAAAACTATCACCATAGAATGCTTCTTTTGGTTTTCCCAGGAGTCAAAGAAACTAAAATTCCACCAATTATTTTATTACATCATGATGACACAGAGACAGTTCAGAAGATCCTGAATCACAATGCTAAGTCATACTTACCTTTTAGAAGAGATATATGAGAAGCAAATCAATCTGATAAATCACCAAAGGTGAGGCATTTAGTGCTGGCAAACCACAGATGCTACTTGATTTGATCACAGGCCAGGGCAGTTTAATGACCAAACACATTTTCTACCACTCAGTGCTGATAAGAATATTCAAGTCAGGTGTATCAGGATTTTTCTTCACATATTAACACTAAACCAAAAATTTAAGTCTAAACCCAAAAATGTGGTGGATGTGAAGACACAGAAAATGTTCATTTAACTACAGCATGCTGTAAGCCATGTAACTGGGTTTATATCTATAAATGCAAATATGGGTGTACATACAATAGTGTTTGTGTATAAATATATACATATAAGTAAATACTTATATCTATACACATGTGCCTTTTAGGCACTTTACATATTTAATCACAACAATAATCCTCTGAGTCGAGCTCTATCATTACATCTGTTTAATAGAAAATAAAACAAGCTTAGAGGTTAGGTAATTTATCTCATAATCTTATGAAAGACAGCTTATAAATGGCAAGTTGCAATTCAATTCAAATCTTGCCAGTACAGCCTCTAAACATACTGGCTGACTGTATACGTATAAATAATTTTGTCCAGAATCAGTATAAATCTGTTCAGTGTTTCAGGGCAGCAGCATGGGAATTAACATCTTGGCTCCCGCATTTTCTTCCTGTGTGTTCTGGACATCTTCCCTCCATCTCAGTTTCCTCCTTAAGAAATTGGTTGTCATGGAAATCACTTCCGGGTGTAATATAATGATTAAGTTGGCAAATGTATGGCAAGCTCTTACCTGGAGCGTAGTGAACACTCAAGTGATATTATTTTTACAGGTTTATGGCACAAATTCACAAATCTTAGGCAATTCTTAGAGAAGAATCCTGTTTTGAAATCACTGCATATACAGTAAGAAGAAATCAAATCAGAGTATTTGTGTGGGCCATTCTGATAATATTTGATTCAACTTGAACTTGAAATATGGATCTACATAACGAGGAACACGACCAATGCTTGTTTTATTTCTGTATCATACAGATTACAAATTCTCAACAAATTTCAGAATCAGTGGCTCCTACTACAAGCGTTTCTCTGAGTACGGATATATAGCTTTGGCTCAGCTTCTTTTGGGGGGAGGTTTAAACGGCTTTATTAAAGTATAATTAACATGCCAAAAAATTCATTCCATCATCAGTGTACATACAACTCAATGACCCCAAATGCAGCCCAGTCACAGAGGTCTCCATCATCCCAAAAAGGCCCCTCACAGCTCTTTGCAACCCACCCCAGCCCCACAACCATTGATCTGCTTTCTGCCTCTAGATTGGCCCTTTAAAAAAATTTTTTTTTACATTTCACATATGTGGAATCATATAATCACTTTAGCATAATATTTTTGCACTCCATCCACACTGTAGCCTGCATCAGTACTTCATTCCTTATTGCTGAATCACATTCCATGGACCACGTTTTGTTTACCCATTCACCAGTTGATGGACATTTGGATTCTTCCCAATTTGAAGCTACTATGAGTAATACCACAATGAACACTGATTTGTAAGCTTTCATAAAGACATGTATTTTCATGTTTCTTAGGAGTGGAATTGCTGGGTCACAGAGAAGTTTACATTGAACTTTTTCAGAAACTGCCAACCTTTTCCACATGGCTGCACCATTTTTCTTCCCTGGCAGCAACGGCTGAGGAGTCCATTTTCTCCATATCTTTGCCAGCACTTTTTATGTCTGTCCTTTTGTTTATAGTCATCCTAGTGGGTGTGAATTGGTGTATCATTGTGGTTGCGATATGCATCTCTCTAATGACTAAGAATGTTATACATCTTCCTGTGTGCTTACTGGATATTTTATAGTTTACATAGTTTCTTTAGAGAAATGTCTTTTCAAGTCTTTTACCCATTTTTAAAACTGGGTTGTCTTCTTATTTAGAGTTCTTTACAGACTCCAGATCAAAGTCCTTTATCAGATATGCTTTGTGAACATTTTCTCCCAGTCTTTGCCTTGTCTTTTCATTCCCTTAAGAGCATCATTTGGGGGAAAGAAGTTTTTAATTTTGATGAAGTCCAGTTGATCATTTTTTCTCTTGTGAATCCTGTTTTTGATGTTATATGTAAGAAATAATTTCCTAACCTGAGGTCACACAGGTTTTCCTTTATATTTTCTTCTAGAAATGTTATGGTTTTAGCTCCTACATTAGGTCTATGATCTATTTTTAGTTCATTTTTGTATTTGATGTGAAGTAAACATCCAACTTCATGCTTTCGAGTGTGGACATCCAGTTATGCTAGCACCGCTTGGTGAAATGACTACCCTTTCCCCACTGTATTTGCCTTTATCAAAAATCAGTTAACCATAAATGTAAGGGTTTATTTCTGAACTCTCAATTCTGTTGCATTAATCTATTGATACACCAATACCACACCACCTTCATTACTGTAGTTTTATATATTAAGTTTTGATTGGAAAGATAAGTCCTCAAATTTTGTTATTTTTCAAAATTGTTTTGACTATTGTGGGTCCTTTGCATTTCCATATAAATCTTGGGATCATCTTAACCATTTTCTGCAAAAAAAAAGTCACTGGGACTCTGATAAGTGTTGTGTTGAGTCTATAGATCATTTCAGGAAGAACTGCCATCTTAACAATATTGGTCTCCCAATCCATGAACATGGAACACCTCCATTTATGTTCTTTTTAATTTTCTCTCAGTGTTTTTTCATTTTCAGCATACAAGTCTTACATTTCTTCTGTCATGTATTTCTTAGTATTTTATTATTTCAGTGTTATTGCACAGTTTTATAGTAAACTTTCATTTTCAGTGTGTGTGTTGCTAGGGTATAGACACACAGTCACTTTTGTGTGTTGGTCTGATACCCCATGCTCTTGTGGGGCAGTATTTTTTTTTCCAAGAGATTAATTAATTAATTAATTAATTAATATTTAATTTATAATTTATTTTTGTATCATTAATCTACAAGTACATGTGCAATATTATGGTGATTATACTACCCCCTTCATCAGGTTCCCCCCCACCAACCCCATTACAGTCACTGTCTATCAGCGTAGTGAGATGCTATAGAATCACTACTTGTCTTCTCTGAATTGTATAACCCTCCCCAAGCCCCCCCCC
>JAQQAC010008350.1:2432466-2661360 GCA_029783875.1 Phataginus tricuspis | reverse complement strand
TTCCCACCCATCTTCCCCAGTCCCTTTCCCTTTGGTAACTATTAGTCTGTTCTTGGGTTCTGTGAGTCTGCTGCTGTTTTGTTCCTTCAGTTTTTTTTTTCTTTGTTCTTATACTCCACATATGAGTGAAATCACTTGATACTTGTCTTTTTCGGCTTGGCTTATTTCACTGAGCATAATACCCTCTAGCTCCATTCATGTTGTTGCAAATGGTAGGATTTGTTTTCTTCTTATGGCTGAATAATATTCCATTGTGTATATGTACCACATCTTCTTTAACCATTCATCTACTGATGGACACTTAGGTTGCTTCCATTTCTTGGCTATTGTAAATAGTGCTGCGATAAACATAGGGGTGCATCTGTCTTTTGAAACTGGGCTGCTGTAGTCTTAGGGTAAATTCCTAGGAGTGGAATTCCTGGGTCAAATGGTATTTCTATTTTGAGTTTTCTGAGGAACCTCCATACTGCTTTCCACAATGGTTGAACTAATTTGCATTCCCACCAGCAGTGTAGGAGGGTTCCCTTTTCTCCACATCCTCGCCAACATTTGTTGTTGTTTGTGTTTTGGATGTTGGCCATCCTCATTGGTGTGAGGTGATATCTCATTGTGGTTTTAATCTGCATTTCTCTGATGACCAGCGATGTGGAGCATCTTTTCATGTGCCTGTTGGACATCTGAATTTCTTCTTTAGAGAAGTGTCTATTCATGTCCTCTGCCCATTTCTTAATTGAATTATTTGCTTTTTGTTTGTTAAGGTGCGTGAGTTCTTTATATATTTTGGTTGTCAATCCCTTATCAGATATGTCATTTATGAATATATTCTTCCATACTGTAGGATGTATTTTTGTTCTACTGATGGTGTCCTTTGCTGTACAGAAGCTTTTTAACCTTGATATAGTCCCACTTGTTCATTGGCTCAGCTTTTTACAATAAATGTTGCTTGCTCTATGCAAAATTTGACCTTCTTCTATTGGCGCAATTTGGCCAAAAATATGCAACAAAAAAACCCAATTCACACAAACAAAAGTGGCCTCTGAAAGTAAGTGACCTTGACTTAAACCTACACTCTTCTCTCTCCCAGGAGTTTTGCTTTGTCCCCTGGACGACAGATTTGATGCCTGAGACTCTGCTGATGTGTGTTCTGGGAGGGAACCTTTATCTTAAGGTAAAAATAAACAGAATTTTAGACTTTTGCCTAGAACAAAAGTTTTAATTGTTTGCACGTGGCTCTAATGAGGGAGGGGACATTTTCAGAGTGCTTTCCCTCTGGAAGATGGTCTACTGGCCAAGAAAATGAGTGATTTTTATCAAGTTAGAAGAGCACACTTTGGAAGACACAGCAATTCAGAGAGACAAACAAAGGTACAATGCAGTGAAAATAGATACATAGTAACATGAACATTTTCCAGAGGATAACAGATCTCACAGGTCAGATCCTTTAGAAAGACCAATAATAAAGTGTCTATTTGTAAAACATGAGCCGTGAAGAACTAAGGCATGATTGTAGATTCTTTCTATTTAAAATTAAAAATGCTGATTCATGGCAGACAGCATTCCAAAGACAGGCAAAGTATGGCCCAATAAATATATGAAAAAAATCAAATAGGATAAAAACCTTTCCTGTGGCCACTCATGATTGAGGGTATCTCGAATTGTCTATAGGTAAGATATTGGAAGTTAAAAGTAGGTCTATATAAAACATTACCTTTAATCACTTTTGTATTAATTCAGTATTACTGTGTAATAGTATATGTGAAATGGCCATAGTAATGACCATGGCTGTGTTGATGCTGTGAGACTGTTAATGAGACCACAATTTTTCAATATTAAACCATTCTATTTTTCAAAAAGGTTTGGTTTCCCCTTAATAAATAAATAAAATTATAATCAAGGAAAGTCTTTTATACTTTGCAGAGAAATTAAATGGCACTTTTGCTCAAAAAAGAATTCACCTCATATGATATTCTAGACTTCAAAGATTCTGTCGCTATTATTTCTTAATGTGAAACAGCTTTGCTCCATTGCTCCCATTTGTCCTTCCCTGTGTCCTTACGGTACTCTTGACTCTATCTTCTCTGCTTTTGCACACCCAAGAGATCGCCTAGGAATGCTGCTGTCACCTTTCACTGATATGAATTCAACCCAGGCAGACAACTGCTAGAAGTGCAACTCCACTGAAGAAGGGGACTGTGTTCCCAGGGCCGGTATGATACAGTGGAAGGCGTGCAGAACTTGAAGTAAGGTCTCTACCTCTGATAAGGTTAAGACTCTTAACTGGGCAAGGTAATTTCATGCTTTCATATTCTGGAAGCCTGCCTTCTTGCAATTTCAGCACCCATTTAAAAAGTGCTTTAATCAACTGTACATATAATGTGCAGGAAAAACAAGTTTTCTGTCTTTGTTAACAAAGAATTCTACTATATTATCATGTCTCTGTTTTACTTGAAGCAGCTTCATTCTGATACTGAAGTTTATAAGTGCGTGTATTACATTAAAACCCATTGATTGGCAGCCTTCTATAAGGATGTATACCAAGTAATTGCTATATACTAACACTGATAGGATAATAATGCTGTCAGGTAAGGGCATAAATGATGAACTACTATGACTTTAATGATATGGCTGGCAGAAATAATCAACATTTTATTCAGATCTATGAGCAAGGAGTGTGGCCATATCTAAACATTAACCATTTATGAGGTGATAAGGCTTCATATCTGTTAACCACTTATGAGGTGATAAAGCTTCTTCAGACTGCATTAAATCAAAGTTTATATCACAAGAAATTACAATGTATTAAATAAATGAGCATATGGAAGCTCCAAAATGTTCTAATTTTAACTGCAAGGTTTTATCATTCTGCTGTTCTGCACCCAAGCAAAAAAGAACTCACTTAACAGTATTGACACAGGAGTGTTTACTCTGTTTATGCAGTCCAAAAAGCTCTAGTGGGTATTTTACTGGTACTCTCATAGGTCAAAAGGTGAATTTCAAAATTTTTCCAAAGTGGAAATACACACAAAGACAATATTTCATGTTGCAATCTCTAGTTCAGAACTGAGAAGATAATTTTTTTCCCCCAGATTTAAGATCATACATAGCTTTTAGTCAATTTTTTATTTCCATGGAATCCACTTATATGCCAACTCTGCTATCATTTCAGTTTGCTTCTTTTTGGTTACTTTATGAAGCAATTGTGCCTTAATATAATATCCTAAATTGCTATTTTCCATTGCTTATAATTCTATTTCTTTTGGGGGAAAAATGAGTACTTATATCAAGAAACATTTAACCTTCAATTTCTATCCCATGGAGATGATACAACAGCATATAGATTGAGGCATATATTAATAGCATAGAGAGTAAGGCATTTTATTCCTAAAGAGTACATGTTTCAACTAGTCTTTAATTTAAAAATTATAAAGGAGCTGAAAGAGCTCTGAGATAACAATTACAGAGCCCATTTTTTTAAAGAAATATATGTACGCTAAAACTAAAAATGCTACTGAGATTAAAACAAAATCCATCTAAGGAAGTATGTTTCCCAGCCAAAAAGAAAGGGTTAATGAAATCTTTCCATTCGGTTCAGTAAAAATAATGTAGCAGACTTTTCTTCTTAGAAAAATAAAGACCAGTATCTGTATGATTTTGGAGAATTTTCTCATTTTGAATAGAAAGTTTGTTGGTTTTCTTTTTAGCTTTACATCTATTCTCCAAACAATTTGCTTTGTTTCCTACATATATATTGTATTGCTACTTTTGCATTGGTTTCACTTTATACTTCTTACATTAAGCGCTTTCGCATTTTCCTTTGTCATATTTCTTCTCAGACTATTGTCCGTAAATTAGAAGTGCCTGTAGGAGCAGCATGTGTTAAAAATTTCTGAAAGAGCAGCAAATAGGATTTCCAGTACATGGAAATCGGAAGGCACACATTGAAAAATGAGAAAATTTATAAATTAAGTAAATTGAAGTTCCCCATCTTTCTATCTATCCAGTATTTTTTTTTGCTAGGAGAGGCATTTTAGCAGCAGAGAACTTATAGTGAGGACTAGCATGTTACCATTTTCTTGATAGGAGAGTTTGAATTCTAGTGTGCATGGATAATCCAGAAGAAAATGAAGATTATACTACATGTGTATATATATATATTTATTTAGTCTAACTCAAAGAGATTTCATATTTGTGTGTGTGGACATGTAATGTTCTCCATGAAGACAGAAGGGAAAGAATTAAGTATTTCTTATTTTTTTTAAGAGCTAGAACAGGGATTTAATAAAACTAATGCCAAGGATCTGTTATTAACAACAGGATGTATTGGCATATGTATTATTTTCAGAAATTGATTCACTATCTCTGTATACTTGCTATTTTACATAGGTTCTGCCTATCTAGCTGGAAAGGAAAACCTCAAATATTTTGCACGTAGCACCATTAAACTTCTCTCATTGCTGTCTTGGATGGAGTCTATTCCTGCTTGGGGAGCTTAGGGTCTGAAGGAACACATGCACTTTAATATTCAATTCTCCCTATGGCTCAACTACTTAAGTTGGTTTACATTGTTTGAAAAACAATTCTAACTGATATAAGATTATTCAACTGAGTAATGAACGTTGTTACTTAGGTACAAAAATCTAATGGCATTGTATAATAGTAGGGTGGAGGAAAGAAAAACAGCATAAATTTAATTAAAATCAGGTTAGGAACTAATGAGTCTCTATCATGAAAGGCCTGCTCTCTAACTTTTTGTAGGTCCCCACCCTCCAAAAGGAACCTGTGATTGTACTCAATTTGACTGTAGGTGTTTTATTTCCTTAAACTATTTTTAATAGTAAATGATAAAATATAATCTTTATGTCAAACAAAGCAAGTAGGATTAGGTTCAATTGTTCCTCTTTCTGTGACTTGTGGGATGTACAGCCAGGGAAACTATGAAAATAGTCTGGGTATCATATCCCCTAACTCTAAAATAAGGCATTTGTTTAAAACAATATAAGTGTCTTAGAAAATGCAGGATTGATACTGGCTAGGTAGGGTAAAGCCAAAGCTCATTACTTGTGGGATTACTTTGGAAAATCGTTTTTCATCATTTTTTGAAACTTAATTTTTTCAGAGGAATTTTTGGCTTACAGAAAATTTGAAAAAATATATAGAGTTCCCATGTATCCTTTCTCCTCCTTGCACATATTTTCCTATTATTAATGTCCTGTATTAGTGTGTTACATGTGTTACAATTGAATTAATAATGATACTTTATTATTAACTAAAGTTCAAAACACATTAGGGCTCACTCATTGTGTTGTACTATTCTGTGGTTTTATAAATTTAAATGACAGTCTCTGCTCAAGGTAATTTCTTAATTCTCTATAATCTTTTTTTTTTTAAATAACATCCATCAAATAGTTCAGTTCCCCTCCTCTTTTACTATGGACTGAATTGTGCATAATGGAAAATGTTCATAATGGATATTGGAAGTCTCTTGAGACATAGGGGTGTGTGTGTGTGTGTGTGTGTGTGTGTGTGTGTGTGTGTGTGTGTGATTCATTATGGGGAAAATCTTTCCACACATCTTTGCCTCACAGTATTCCTAGTATAATTTCTTCTCTATGTTTATTCCTCAACCAATAGAGATATTCTGAAAAGTGATGCTTTTTAAATTCCAATGAGCAAGGAAATAATATATAAAACTCTTAAAAATGACTAATGAAAATGGAAAGCAAAAGCTCATTGGAGTCTCCCAATGGCCTGTTTCTTTTCAGCCCAGATAACATAACTGTTCAGAACAAAGATGAAACAATAGGAAAACCTTGTAGTTTTGAATTCAGTTATTTTCCATCACTCTGGGACTTTCTAATGACCCTTGACATTACAGCTTAAATTCTAAATATCATTATTATTGAATCTTTTGTGAACTATTTAATCTG
Organism: Phataginus tricuspis; assembly: GCA_029783875.1. Classification (NCBI taxonomy): domain Eukaryota; kingdom Metazoa; phylum Chordata; class Mammalia; order Pholidota; family Manidae; genus Phataginus; species Phataginus tricuspis. The sequence goes on along the minus strand of JAQQAC010008350.1, from coordinate 2,655,433 downwards.
TTTGAAAGCTGAGATAAATGAGGCTATCAATACTTAAATGATTTCTATTCCACATGGTGATTTCAAAATGAATCTGAGCTTACATTTGAGGATATGAATAAAGAAACATTTTCCATCACAGGCTCAGCATTTCAACAGGGGAGAATGTATTGTTGCACTTGAGATGTATTTGAAATGAGGACCGTATGATAGCCACTCTGGCAAAGAAATGGAAAACACAGACTTTGAAGAGTAATGATTGTTTTGGGTAAGTTTGGTTAACCAGGAACAGAAAGTACCTTGGAGATTCAGCTTAATGGTAATTAAGGGACAGTACTTTCAAGATGTGCTTTAATTTTCAGTGCTGGGCTATATCTAAACACTTTGAACCTTGGAAGGTGGGAATATCCTTGCGCATGCCTCCCAATATCTGACATTGATATTATTCTTAGTTCTTCAGTTAGACATTATTAACACAACACTTCTATGTCATAATCTTTTAAGAAATCCCTGTTAGATTTTGCTATTAGGATCCAAATACTAAAATCCATACATAATTAGAATCCATACATAATTCCAACTTTTTCTACTCCTACCTTCACTTAATATTGTAATCAACCTCTTATCAACTATATTATTGCTTTTATTATTGCCAAGTTATTAATGTTTATACTTTCTCCTATTACCAGATCTTCTGCACTTTTTCCCAAGGCTGACTCTAAACGCCGGAAGAGAAATAAATGACATTTACTTTATTGTGATTACGTAATTATTTTTCATTATTAGTAAACTGAAGTTTTAGGTTTTATTTTTTCTCTAGAAATAATATGCCTAGATTTCTGCGAAACTTGAGGCAGAAATATTTACAGACTCAAGATCAAACTCATTTTCTTTCTCTCCTTTTTAAAAAAATATTTTAAATTTATTATATAGTCAGGAACATTATAAATAGCTTTATGTTTGAATGATGAATTTCTTTAAAATATTTCTTTCTCCTGAAGTTACATTTTTATTCTTTTTAAATTAGGACATGCCTGTACCAGAAACCTTATATTCTCCTGTGTAGGGCTGCTCTTTCCTCAATCTCATATTTCCCATTTTCTTTTTGTTTATTCCCTCATTTTGTTGGAGATAATATTTAATAACTGCTCCATGAAGGACACAATGAAAGGGGAATATTTTTGAACTTTTGTTTGACGGTGGTTTTATATTTTCCCAAACTTTACCTAGATATACACTAATAACTTAAAAATGTTTCCCTTAACTTAAAGACTTTGCTTCCTTGCCTAACTTTTAATCTCCAAGAATTCTATAGAATTTTCTTCTCACTTTTCGTAGCCCCAAATCCTCATTCAAGGTGGGGGGGACCTGATGAAGGGGGTAGTTTAATCATCACAATATTGCTCATGTAATTGTAGGTTAATGATACTAAAATAAAATAAATTGTAAAAAAAAAAGAATATATCTTCTTAATATTTTGGGTATATTTATTAAAGTTTTTTTAAAATTCTTTGTGATACCTTCTTTTTCTTATATATTTTTGTGATGATTTGCCTTCTTTTTATTCTTATTGTTTTGCACATAGGTTTTTCACCATTGTTTTATCAAGTTTGTTATGTTAAAATTAAGAACAAAAGAGCTAGTAGTTGTTCTGTGCATACTGTAAGTAGAACTTTTCCACTAAATACTGTAGGGGCAGAAACATTTTCCTTTCTTCCCTGCTAGGTTTTTTGGTTTCTCTAATAATTAAATTGACATGTGAAAGATTCATAGGAAAAAATCAAATTTAATTACATACATATTGGGGTCCCATAAAAGTAGGAGGTTTGAGGACAGTCAGGCAATTGAGGTTTATATGCTATCCTGAGCTAAGAAAAGTGACAGGGGTCAGGGGTTTCAAAGGGCAGAGATAATTCACAGGAGGAGGAGAAGATTAGATGTTTGGTAATCAGGTGTTTGCCCTGCTTGCAGATTAATCTTTCAGGTAAAAAAAAAAAAAGTTGCCTTTGGTAATAGCATTCATTCTGGTATAAATCCCCTATTTAAAATCTTTTAGGCAGTTAAAAGAGAGGGAAAGCTTTTCCTGAGTCTGCTGGGTCTTGATTGCCTTCAACTTAAAATAACCCACGTGCCAAATTGGTACACTTTGAGATGGCGTATTCTGCTCCCCTTCATTATCTTGGCATGGCAGTTGTCATTACGAGATACGTGTATTGTATCAGGACAAATTTTACATTAGGAAGAGTTGGAAGGCAGTGGATTTTTATGATAAGATTCCTTCAATACCTGAATGAGAAGTTTTTTATTTAGTTGAACTGAATCCTACACCGAAAGATTTAGCTTTCCCCAGAAATGTTTTTTCTTTTTACTTTTGGCAGAGAGGGTGCCCTGCGTTTTGCTTAGGGGTTATAAATAGACTGCTCACATTTTCAGTTGAATTCCTCTATGTTCAATACACATTTACTAAAACCATATTAAATTTTGTACTATCTAATCATCAGTAAACAATCCTCATTCTCTTTATTTTTGAAAAATTTGTTGCAACCTCTTAACTGCTAGAGATGCTTTTATTCCCTTAATTATCTTTGGATTTATGAGATTTTCCTTTTGTTCTTATATTTTTATATTTCAAACAGGTTTTCAGTGAGGCATGGAATAGACCTGAGTGTGCACTGCTTTGGAATCATTTACTGATTAAAAAATGACACTTTTTAATGGAAAACTTTATTATGAGATGACATATTTTGGATCATTCAACATAGCACATAAAAAAGTTCAATTAGAAAGTTCAGTTATTTGTTCTATATTCTTGTTTTCTGCTTTTATTATATGTAAGTATCTTTTCCAAAATCTGTTACAACGTGTTTATATCTAAAATTCTCCTGGTGATTATAAGCTCCTTAAGAACTGTAATCAGGTCTTATATTAGTTCTTATTCGTTTCCAAGTCATACACAATACCTCAGGTGCTGCATTAAACACTGATTTCATGAACAAATTGAACAAACAATAGCAAGTTTATTGATAGCTTTCAAGCTGTTATTAGATGGTCCAATAATGAATATTTCATATTTTGCCCTAAATGTAAGGGAGGAAAAGAAAGCAATTTTCTGTCTTTCTAGGCTCTTGGCTGAGACCTCCCCGACCCCAACTGCCCCGGTAATAAAAGTAATAAAAGATAGATTCATAGGAGAGAGAAAAGGCAATTTTAATTATGCACACATATACATATATACATCTTTATGGGGCCCTGTAAAGATAACGAGGCCCACAAAACGTCTGGATAGACTGAGGTTTGTAAACCCTTGGGAAGTAAGGAAAGGGACTGATAAGGGCCTGGGATTTCAAAGCAAGGGAAGGGAACTCACGGTAAGGTAAGGGGAATATTTCCTAAGCATAGGTGGCCCTGCCATGTCGATAAATCTCTCAGGTGAAAATTAATCTCTGGTAATCTCTCTTACTTGCACGGGCACCCTTTCTAATGTAAATTGCCTTTACAATGGGTAACTTCTTTGTTTTCAAGCTTCCTGTGCCCACAGTGTCTCAAAATAATCAGCTCAAAATAATCACTGTGCCAAAGAGGCACATTTTGGGGTGGCACATAATGGTATCATTCGTAAGGGTACAAATAATATATAATTAAGTATATGAACATATAATCTCTTGATTATATCTAAAGATCTATCTATAATTATACATAGCTAGATCTACATCTACTTCTTTGTCTTTTTTTTAATTGTTATTTCTATTTCTGATTCTGTTTCTTTCTTATATGCAGGGGAAGATGTGTAATTTTTATGTTCACCTAGAAATCAGGAGATCCATGCACTATTTTTATCTCACAGCAATCACAGTCTTATGATTCATAATCTTCCAATCCTTTTCTATTATAATATATAGATAAGAGACAAGATTTTATTCCAAAGTTTTACCCAGACTATAGGGTACAACCAACCTTTTATGAAAGTGTAAGAGGTAAAATTACTTTGAGCCTGATATAAATATAATTTAACCTCATGCTTTTTGAGTTCTGGAAACTCTGAAATATTGTAAATATTAGCTACCTTTTTTAGGTTTACTTTTAAAACACATCATATATATTTTTTAAATATGGTACCCTTTGTAGATCTTAATAATTTTATACTTACTTATCAAAACTGAGGCATTTGATTATACATCTAACCTGATATTAAAAATTTAAGACTTTAACTAGATTTAGAGTAATTTGCAATACAGATGTGCCTGATAATTTTTTCTTGTGTACAAATTAAAAATAATTCTGTAGTTAAAACTTATATTTGAAACAATCTCATAGATCTTTAGATATTCTAGAAGAGATTTGTAAAGGATTTCTAATTCAGATTGCATGAAATGATACTATGAGAATGGTCTTTGTATTGCATTTGAGATCTCTGGCATCGCATCCCATCTACATCCTAAAATCATGAAAATCTCAGAAAGCAGATTGAGAATTTATAATAACTTTTCTCTGTGAAGTAATATGGTGGCTGAAAATTAAAATAAGATAATATAAAAGGCTAGGTTAGCATTTAATCTTGAAAATAATATACTGCTGACTATATTTCATTATATCACTGGAATTAGGTACAAGAGTAAATATAGTTGTGAAGAATTACAAATTATTTATAAAGATTTTAATAAGCATAATATTCATGTGAAAAAATAGCAAAAATATTCGGCAATACTTTGTTTTGATATCTTTTTACAAGATCATGAAAATTGATAAGTGCCAATTATCTGTATTGCCAAGTCATCATTTAAACCTAAGATGACAGACACACATGAATTTATTTTTATTATTAAAAGAAAATGTTTGTGGTGAGATGCTGAGATTATATTTTTTAAATTCTTAATTGTGACATCATGTGTTTATGTTTTGAAGAGCTAACATCGAAGTAATACAAAGGAATATAACCAACCAATTTTGAGGCCATTAAGGATGTGGATTCAAGGTCAAAGCTTTGGGTAATTAAGAATAAACCAGAGCTGGAGACTCAGGCTTTTAAGAGTCATTAAGTATTTAACAGTTATTAGCCAAAAGCCTTGGGCAATTTTATTTGTTCCAAAGAACTTTGCTTAGGTGGCTCTAAAGAGAAACATCTTAGGAGTTTTGATTGATTTTTTTAGGGTGACTTTAGTTAGGAAAAATGGTGACATAATATCTGTGTGGGTTATTGTTTGAAAATGAATTTGATGATACAGAGATATTATGCTTTAAGCAGTAGGAAATTCACAAATAAACATAGTTAAAGGATACTACAAATGGTAGAAATTATTTTTATTGTATTATTTTATTATATGTCTCATCACTACATTATAAATTTGATGTTAAAATGAATTGAAATTACATATTTAAAATCTGTCTCTGAAGTGAAGTGCACCTGTGAGGGGAGCACCGAGTGTGACAAGGATGAAGACGACCATATCCTTGTCGTGGCGCTGTGCCAGCACGTGACCACCACCATGCTGGTGGGGCACCGTGAAACGAATCCTGACTCAACCAGAGGGCCGTGCCCGATTGGAAATCTCGCCAACAGAAGATGTCAACAGAAATGGAACAATTTACATTTTTCAAAACTGGCTGCATTCTGTGAAAGGTTCACTAACCATTATTAAGATAATTTTAGAGACTTTGTCAGTTTTACAAATTAACCATTGAATTATCTTCTGGGTATGATGACCTAGATATGCACATAAACAAAATTCACGTACAATAAAAATCTAGGTGTGTCTTAGATTATACACACAAATACTTAAATAATATCTATCAATTGGCTTCAGATTAGAGTTTCATTCTTATATAATCACCTATGTAGTTAGTATTCTTTGGCATCTATAAGCTTGGCAAATGTACTTAAATTATATATTATATAAATGTATAATAATATATCACAAGCACATGATACAGTATGTAAATGTGTATTAATTATGATATATATTATATACTGTTATATAAAATTATATATTTTAATTCAAATTTATCTTAATTTTATTCTTACTAAAATAAAGTATTACTTCATAATCATTTATTAAGACAATAATATATATTTATCAATGGTTGTTTTTACACCTTTTCATTGAAGCACACTGCTTAAAGAAATATTCTTTGTCTCTGACAATTTTGTTTTAAATAGGATTATTTTAAGGATAATAAAACATGCTACTTTTTGATTAAAAAGTATGAACACAAAATGATATGAAGTAAGTTGATCACACCTATATTTGCAAATGTATTGTTACAAGAATAAACATTCCCAGTGAATCAAAACAAATAGTGATTAAATTACTTCATTTCTTAGAAAAAATAACTGTTGAAAGAAACTCAGTTTAAACAGTTCCTTTTCTTCTCTTTTTAATACTTAATATCACCTTTGGGGATATGAACCTGTAAGTAAAGTCTGAATTGTAGTCAAAATACCACTTTACTGAGGAAAGTTCTTTAAGTACCCTTTATCACATCCACATTAAAGGAAAACAGATAATGAAGCATTATCCAAAATAGAGGCCTTTTTTCTCATTTCTGACATTTATTCTACTCAGAACTTAATGTGAATGTGCCCTGTGGTCTTCAGTATGTCTCCTTTAACATTAAAATGAATTGCATAAGAAATTACTTTACCTACTGGGCTGGAGAGGGTCCATTTTTTTCTTCAGTAGATGGACACCTAAATATTTGGCATTTGGAAGGAATTTAACCAAAGTTTCAAGAAATTAAGAATAAATACATATATATTTAGGCATCTAAAACACAATTCATCTCAAAGTAAATTAATTGTATATCCCCCAAATTATACTGTGTTTTGAGTCTCAGCTCAAATGCTCTGGAATCTCCAGTTGTCAGGATTTTCTGATATCTTTCAACAGATACATGCTTTCCGTAGACCTGAAAAAGAAAATCAGAGCTGGACAGTAGTTAAAGTGGCAAAAGCAGATTTTACTTAGAAACTATTTCAATAGGGTTAAAAAGACCTCAGTATATAACTGGGCTCAACTCTGAATATGACAAAATTAAGTGGGGATTTATAGGTAAGGGACAGCTTTGATGGTCAGTGGGTGGAAAATTTCTAGCTAAAGAGAACAGGATTCTTGCTAAAGGCAGGCTAGGGTGATCCTCCTGGGGGATGGTGGAAGATTAGGAATTTGATTAAGTTTTGAGACAATCAAGTATCCAGATCATACAGATTTTGTCAAAGCCAATTTCGCAGGATTTTTATTAAAATCAGGCAGCAAAGACAAACAGAAGTCCAAAGTTTGAGGACACCCTGTGAAGGGGATTCAGAGAAATCAAACTAGAGTTTGGTCAGGGAGAGTCTTTGTCCAACCCATGGCACTGGTCTCAAGTATTTTATTATGCATTCATAAATAATTCTATAAGGATTTATTATATCCTCATCATGGTGAGAGGTTACTATAGGTCAGTGGTTCTCCATCAACAGGTAGTTTTGACCCCCAGTGGACATTTGGCAAAATCTGGGTTATTTTTGTTTGTCACAACTCAGGGAGTACTACTGGCATCTAGTGGGTAGAGGCCAAGGATGCCGCTAAATATTCTGGATATACAACAAAGAATTATCTCTTTCAAAATGTCAATAGTGCTCAAGTTGAAAAATTTGACAATAGATTAAGAATTGTGTTCAACTGCCATGTTCTTGAAATTCTTCTGTGTATGTGTTTCATATAAACACTTTCCAAATTTGATATATTAATGCTTGAGGAAACTATTAGCTCAACAGTCTGCTGGAGGTAGTTCATGGCTTCTACATACTATAATGCATTTTATATAATAACATTAATTATTTACTCACTTGACTTATTTGTTTCTTTTACTATAATCTTTCTTTATGTAAATATTGAATGTATTTATTCACTATGGAACATGCTATATGCTCTAATAGAGAGCTCAAAACATAGAAGATTTAATAAGACAGACATTTATTTTTCTTTCTTACAGTCTAGAAGTAAGTGCTCCAGCAAATAGGATGGTGCACATCATTAGTACAAGATTTCCTAAATCTAAGGCAGCTACCTGGTCTAGATTTCTTCATTTGCAGCCAGTTGGAAGGAAGAAAAGCTTGATGAGTGCACATGTATTTCCAATCATTAACATGGCCTACTAACCATTTATCTAAATGAATGTTCTTCAACAAAATTAAAGACTCATGACTACAAAGTGCTTCATTATATAGTTACAGTATTATTTTCTCAACCATTAGTTCTTTATAGATAGATCAGTAGTTTCTTATGACTCACTTCTACACAAATCACTAATTAACATCCTCTGACATGGATATGTGTCCACCTCTATGATTATTTCCTTAACAGCAACTCTTAGAAGTGGCATTTGTGGATCAAATGTTATGAGTAAGCATTTATAAAAATATTAAACACATTGCCAAATTGCCTTTCAGAATGGTTATACCAATTTACACTCCACCAACAATTTGGGTTTCTGTATATTTGACTAAACCTTTGTCAACAATTATATTACTAATAAAATAAAATAATTATAAATTTAATTGGATAAAATATATTATTTTTTCTCTTTTTAAATTCCCCTTTTAAATATTATAGTTAATACAATTGTGTGTTTATTGGTCTTCACTGCTATGCCTTTAAATGATTACTGTTATCTTTTCAGGTAATATTTTTCTCACTATATGAGTAAAAATATTATCTTTGCTTAAAAAAAATTATAGTTTTAACTTAAGTCAGTCAGTAGATCTCAAGACCAAGAACCAAGAACCTATCTCTAAACTAGTTGCCACTTACATCTATTTGTTCATCTTTTCCTCTAATTCCCAAACATTTCCAGTAAATGAAGGAATATAAATTGATGGTAGTTGCTCCAATTTTGCTACTCTCTCATTAGGGTTTCTCTCAGCAGCCTGCCTTACTGTTCACCACAAAGTATTACCAAACTGATCTAAAATAGGGAAAAGTCTCTATAGAAGCCAACAATTAAGAGACAGACACAATCAATTATTCAGTGCAAGAATGGATAATGATTGAGTGACGGGACTCAAATTATGAAACCAAATCAAAGTAAGATTAAAGAAAAGTAAATTCAAGAAAAATCACTGGAAACCCTCCCAGAAATGCTCAGCTTGCATTCTTGAGATACTAGGCAGATGGAGTTTGAATGCCACAAACTGGCTTCAAATTTTTCAGAATAGAAAGAGAAACTGATATCCTTACATCATAACTATCAGAAAATCAATGTGCTGCAGCTTTAATCAGAATCATTTAAACTTACTGTTTAATAATACATCTAGTGTACATACTACATGTGACAATAGACTCACATGCTCATAATAAGAACAATTCCATAGCTGACTATAAATGTTATATACCACTTTATATTCACATCATTTATGCTCACTCATCGTTTTTGGCTTTTTAAGATGTAATGTTTGCTGGAACTCTTGGCAATCTGTTAACAATTTACGGAAACTTTAATTCATATAAATTCTGATTCAGTGCAAGCACATACAGAATTGAAATAGTCAAATTTAAATACATTATTTACCAAAAAGTTATGAAAATACTATTTAAAAGCAAGTTTAGCATCACTTGCAATAAAAGAACATTATTTTTATTTAGCATATTATGGAAATAATAGCACTCTTTAAAATACATATATATTGCAGGTATCCCCAGCATCCACTTATTTACATTGGTACTTCTGTAGAACACCAATTTAATATATATGTGTGGGTCATTTTCTAGATTCTCTATTGTCTTCCTTTGATTAATTTATTTATCCTTTGCCAGTGTGTCAACTTATGTAGCATAACAGTAAGTCCTGAAGTCCCGTCATGTACTTTCTCTAATTATGTCCTCTTTTTCAAAGACGTTTTGGTGACTGATCTTGGTTTTTTGCATTCCTATAAAAATTTTAAAAATTAGCTTGTCAAATTCTACCAAAAAGCCTGTCAGGTTTTTGACTGGGGTTGAGTCACTTCTATAAATTACTTTGAAGTGAAGTGACATCTTAAGATACTAAGTCCGCCATGTCTTATAGTACTTAGACCGTATTTCATTAAGTGTTTTTCTGAATGTTTTGTGGGTTTTGATATTATTATACCTTTTAAATATCCACTTTATTTTTTGCTTTTATTTGGAAATTAATTAATTTTTAAATCTTCATTTTATATCATTTCAAATTTATAGGAAAGTTGTAAGGATCATACAGAGAATCCTTCATCCAGATTCACCAATTCTTTAGATGGTCTTCCATATGTTTTATGATTTTTTTTTCAAATCATTTGAGAGTTAACTGGAGATAATTCTCCACTTTTCCCTGAAATAGTTCAATGTGTACTCCCTTAGAACAAGGACATTTTTTGCATGATAACAAAGCAATTACCAAAATTTGGAATTATACCTAGGTACAATGCTATTATCTAAATCTACTCCATTTTATTTTGTCAGTTGTACCATTAATGTCCTTAATGGCTATTTGTTTTTCTAGTCAGGATCATGCATTGCATTTAGTTGCCACTTATTTTTAGTCTCACATAATCTGGGATATTATCTTTCTTGACCTTGATATTTTAGCTGTACAAGTTATGTTTTTTTTTTGTAGAATGGCTTTCAATTTGGCTTCTCTGATAATTCCTTATGGTTGAATTCATGTTATTACCGGGCAGTGGATTGTGGAATTCTTCAGTTCTTGTCTTCCTGAGGGAAAGAATTCAGTCAAGAGACTCGAAAGAGAGTTAAAGTCTCAAAGGTTTTTCATTAGCAAAACAAAGGAAAGTACGCCTCAAAGTCAGAGCAGTGGACTGACTCTAGGGTAGACAACAGCCCTCTGGGTTTTACATCGTGCTGTGTGTGGGGCTTTATCTGGTCTCCTCCCTCCCATTCTGTCACTCTTCCATCACCCATTGGATCTGCCTTGGCCCCTCCCCTTCCGCCTCTTTGCAAGTTTGCCTTCATAATTTTCCTGTGAGTATCTAAGTGGAAACCCACACTGAGTCCAAAACTGCAATGGAAATGATATAATAATGATATTATCATGGCCTCAGGGTTATTAGTGGGCAAGGCTTTACTTAAAGGTACATGCTCCAAAACCAGGTAAGTCCCAGCGACTTGTACTGGTTTAGGTATAATTCGGTCACTTGGGTAAGAGGGCATCTCTCAAGTCTCTTGTGGGAAAAATTGCATACAGTATTTCCAGAATCTTTCGCCTGGCCTTAGCGCATCTCCCTATCAATAGGTAATTACAAGGGTGAGCCCAGGGCAGGGCTTATCTGTACCGGAGAGGCTGGGTAGGGTCCCTTCTCCTGCAGACGTGGGTGAGCAGAAGTGGACGACTGTTTGTAAACACTAAGTGGGTTTCTCCCACTTTATTTCTCCCTTTGACTGATTTTGGTTTCAAAGGTATTTTGCCCAGGATTTCCCCCCAGAGTTACATCTCTTCACTATAAAGTTAAGATTATTTTCTCTGGTAATTGATATATTTCTTGAGAGATATTTCAGAATAATATGAAATATTTTGAAAGTATGTAAATGTAGGAAAAATGGACATTTTATTTTTGGCCAGGATTCTCATCTGATCTTAATATTGCCCAATGTATACATGTGGTGAGGTAATTCTTAGTCTCCTTGCATACCCCTTGGCAGCAAACTGTTTATGGCCAATACTGCTGTAAGAAGAGAAGCAGCTAAGCCCTGTGTTTGGAAGAGAGAAGGGAGCCTAGAGAGACGGAAGCAGGAGGGTGGGGAGACCAGAGGCCGGTGCTAAAAGCAGGAGGGAGAGAAGAGGCCATGCCTGGGAAGCAGAGCCTGGAGCTGGAGCCAGAGACTGAGACGGGCGGATGGGAGTCTAGCACTTGACCTACTACCATGAGAATAAAACTTGGTATCAGCCCCTTTTTACCTTTAATGTTCCATAGTTGTTATTCGGTCTCACAGAATTCATAGTGAAGTTGGCTAGAGCGGGAACCCCTCTCCTCCTGGAACAACAGTAAATATCCTGTTCTTCATCAAATATTCACTAATTTTAGTATCTACTGATAACTTAAACTCCATTACTTTTTTCACCATTACCAGCTGACATTTTACTTTAAGAGGTTTTATTTTCTGTTTTCCCTATTTATAGATTTATTAATTTGTATCTAAATGGATTGTTAGGAAAAAACAAAAACCACAGGCCCAACATGGGGTCACTACTGCTGGACACAGTCATCAAACTGGGGCTTAATGCCTAACCTGATAGCAGTTTCAGCCTCTCCAAGGAGTGCAGTTTTAAACCTGTCGGTCTGCAATTTCCTGATCACTGGTGAAGTGACCTGCATAAGACCCCCTGCTCCTCCTAAGGGAGGGTGTCCTTCCCTGGAACAGTCCCTGACTTCTTTTGTCTCACCCTCCTGTCTATATAAACCTTCCACTTCTTACAACACCTCAAGACATTTCTCTGTCTGTTAGATGGGATGCTGCAAATTCATGAATCAGTTAATAAAACAAAATAGGTCTTCAAATTTACCTGGTTGAATTTTGCTTTTTTTAAATAGGATTCATGGATTATTTTTTAAATAATGGGTTTTAATTCATTTATCACCATTTATTTTGATATGCAAATGCCCCAGATTTAACCAGCAGGAATCCTTAAAGCTGGTTCTAATGTTATTTTGACACGACTCTTCATTCTTCGAGCACTTCTTTACTTTTTGTTGTAAGAAAAATTTCCAAGCTCATCTCATACAGTCCCTGACCCAACTCTGGAATCAAATTTTTCTTCAAATAGTCCTAGTTTCTTTTAGTAAAACTTGGAGTTTTAAAATCAAAATCTGTATTCTCTGTCATCACTAACTGCATTCTTGCTTATAGTTCTGTGCTGCCAAATATAATAGCCATTAGCAACATGTGGTTATTTAAATATAAATATATATTCAAAAAAATTAAATACAATTACAACTCAGTTTCTCAATCATGCTAGTCACGTTTCAATGTGGTTAGGGGCATAATGCACAGCATACAGAACATTTGCATCATTACGGGAAATTATGTTAGGTAATGCTGTTCTAAACTCCCTGTAGGGGAAATGGAGTCACCATGGCTGGGATACTCGCCTGGATGCTGTGTCATGCTCATACCCACTGCACAGGCATATGCTGTCTCATGCTCATATCATCACTTGGCCCACTGTGCACGCACATGCTGATATAATAGCTGATGGTGAGTCACTACTGTCTATGCTGTTATAAAAGGACCACCAGGTACTTTTGTATGGATGTGATTTCAGCACTCGACCAGCTACCGTGAGAATAAAGCCTGGCACGGACCCTCTATCTAGTGCTCCACTGTCATTTCTGTCTCCACAAATAGTGTGAACATGTCAGCTGAGCTCCTGCGCTGCACCCACTCAGTGGGAAATAGAAGGTAAATATACACATAGCATAAGAATGACCATGGTTTCAGAATTCTTGCTAATGTTTCAGTTACAGCTTGTATTCTTCCCTTTCAAAAGTTTAAATTACCGTCTTGGCATATCCTACTATTCTTAATGTATTTTGATATTTGCTTAAATATGGAAGACAAAGAAAGTAGTTTCAGAATTTCTAACCTATATCACAGTAAAGAGAAAAACTAATAAACCAGAATTTAATATTTTAATTAATAGTTTTGAAGTAAAATTTGTATACACTGGGCTTCTGGTTCTGGTCAAGATGGGGTAAGCTCACTCCCTGTCTTAAGGCCTATCTTATCTGTCTTCCCTTATCTCAGCCTATCTTATCTGCTGATGAATTAGATATTACAACTAACAGTTACAACTGAAAACTATGGCCAAAACTGAAAAATATCTGTCTGAGGACTCAGAAAGAAAACAAAAGAAGGCAGATGGCAGGAGAGAGCACTTGAAGAAGTGGTCTCCGTGAGAGTTGACTTACAATTTTGTGTTTCATTTTTCCCACATAATTTGGACCCAAGTGTGCTCACAGTTGCAACATTGTGAGGTGGCAGGGGTGCAGAAGCTAAAACTCTGCATGAACTGAAGAGTAGTTAAAACTAGCTTAAACTATTGACATGAGCTTCATGTTTCTAGCTATGGACCCTATCACAGAGCTGCATAGCCGTAGCAGTATAGGGGGCTAAAACTCTGAGGCGATCACCATGCTTCAGCCAAGGAAAGGTGGTCCTATAGGCCTCAGAATGTGGGAAGGCATTCCCTTAATGGATGCACACAGGTCCCAGACCCATCCCTGAGGTGTCTACATGAAGGACAGACCTAAATTAGCAGAGCAAAGTCTTTTTGAAAATTGGGTCCCGATTTAAATCACTGCCCAATTCTCGGAGTAAATCTGCACGCAGCAGATCCATAGTGTAGTGAAAATGCGGAGGAATGAACTAGAGGACAAGACAGAAGCCGCCACACTGATTGCCAACTGAACCAAACAAAGAAAATTTCTCCAAGGTATTATTTCAAGACTCAAGAGTCTGACAATATAATATTCAAAATTTCCAGAATACAGTCAAGAATTAGTCAACACATACTAATTTGAAACATGTGAACACTCTCAAGAGGAAAGACAATCAACAGGTACCAATTCTGAGATGATGTACCTACTGGAATCATCAGACACAGACTGTAAAGCAGCCATTACACCTACAATCTGTGAGAAGAAGAAAGAGTGTTGAACGGTATGGCAAGGTAGAAGTTCTCAGCAAAGAAATATAAACTATAAAAAAGATCTAAATGGAAATTTGAGAACTGAAAAACACACTTTTTAAATTAAAATCACTTGTTAAGCTCGGTAGCCGAGTGGAGATGATTGAGGAAAGCAGCAGTGAATTTGAAGATATAGCAGTAGAAATTATCCAATTTGTAGAACTGAGAAAAAATGAATAGACATTCAGGACTTTGGAACACTTATGAAAACCTCTAATGATATCCATGTTATTACAATTCTATCAGAGAAAGAGATGGTAGCAGAAAAAATGTTTGAAGAAATATTGCCTGAACACTTATCACATTTGGCAAAAAACATCATTTACAGAATCAAAACCCTTTGGAGTGTGGAATCCCAAACAGGATAATCTCAAAGAAAACCACACCCCGAAACAATAATTAAACTACTGAGAAATAAAGAGAAAAGGACCAAACCTTCTAAGTAGCTAAAGAAGCATGACAATGATAGAATACCTGGAAAGCTGAAAAAAACTTCTGAGAGGGAAGAAATAAGTGTGCATTGCTGGTGGGAGTATAAATTGTTACAAGAACATTGGAGAACTCTTTGCTAGTGTCTTGTAAAATTGAACCTGAACCTACCTTATGAACCACAATTCTAGTCCTGGGTATTTTCCTAAGAAAAATGAATACATATGATGAGACTTTACAGGAATATTCATAGAAGCTATATTCATAGAAGCCAAAACCTGAAAGCAATAGATATCATCCAACAGAACAACAGCTGCATGAGTATTTATTCAATGGAATATTTCACAGCCATAAAAAGTCGTGTTTGTTTTTTTTCCATGTTGTGCAAAGTCTTTCATTTAGTGGATAGTTGGCACAAGCAAGAGTCCAGCTGAATGGGATGCTGACCTGTATCCTTGGTTATACTGAGTTCACCTCTGGTTAAACCAACTCTCAGACACTTCCTCTGATCTCAACACTGTTTAAGCTGGAAGGGGTGGTAGTTCCATATGATCTTGCTTTACATTTAGCTTCACCTCTGGGAGAGCCAAGGTCCAAGCACTGTAATAATGTGATAACATGAAGATTTATTTGAATTTTTTCATAGCAGATTTGCATCAGAATTATTTTCAGAAAGCTAGTCTTATTATCAAGAACATTTACAATGGTATAAGTATTGTTTGTAACTATATCTTCTAAGAATGTAACTCTATCTTATCAACATAAGACCATTGAGTCTCAGCTCAAAAACACTCTGACAAAATAGTTTACAAGATTTGACTTTTCAAAATAAATTCTTGCTTTGATGGACACAGATTGAAAATATATTAGAAGTAAACAATCATGTTTTGAACATCTAATTCAGGAGCATTGCCATTAAATTCAATGGAACTAAGTGGTCAGTAAAGGAATGTACTGTCATATTTGAAGTCAGGAAGATTCAAATATTGAGGTCGACTTCATCTATAGGAGATGCTTTCTTGACTAATTTATATGCACTAAATTATCTGTTGATGAAATTTTAAACTGATAACTTTTACTTAGAGTATTATTTGAAATGGGACTGTAAACAACCTCATCTATGTCTTGTTCTTCAGCTTTACACTTCAAAAGTTGGTTCAAGAAGACCTCATTTTCTTGTGCTTTGCTTTATTGCCCTTTGGCAGATACTTTGTTTTTCACAAATTGAAGGCTTAAGGCAACCCTGAGATGAGCGAGGCCGTCGGTGCCGTTTTCCCCAACAGCTTTTGTTCACTTTGTGTTTCTGTGTAACATTTTGGTAATTCTTACACTACTTGAAACTTTTTCACTCTCATGATATTTGTTTTGGTGATCTGTGATCCGTGATTCTGAGGTCACTATTGTAATTGTTCTGGGGCGCCACAAACAGCATCTGCATAAGACCCCTCCTGGGCCTTCCTGGGCCCCAATCACAACAGTGTTGAGATCAGTCCGGTTAATAACGCTACCAAGGCCTCTGAGTGTTCAAGTGAAAGGAACAGCTGCACATCTCTCATTTTAAATCAAAAACTAGAAATGATTAAGATTAGTGAGGGAGGTGGTCAAAAGCTAAGAAAGCTAAGGTGGGCCAAAAGCTAGGCCTCTTGTGCCAAACCATTAGCCAGGTTGTGAGTGCAAAGGACAAGTTATTGAAGGAAATTTAAAAGTACTACTCCAGTGAACACGGGAATGATAAGAAAATAAAACAGCCTTCTTGCTGTCATGGAGAAAGTTAGAGTGGCCTGGATAGAAGGCTGAGGCAGCCCCGACATCCCCTTAGGCCAGAGCCTGATCCAGGGTAAGGCCTTAGCTCCCTTCAATTGTGTGAAGGCTGAGATCAGGGAGGAAGCTGCAGAAGATGCTCACAGCTAGCAGAGGTGGTCCATGAGGTTCAAGGAAACAATTTGTCTCCATAACATAAAAGTACCAAGTGAAGCAGCAAATGCTAATATATTGAAGCTGCAGTCAGTTATCCGGAAGATCTACTCAGATAGTGAATGATGGTGGCACCTCTATGTAAGATTTTCAGTGTAGATGAGACAGCCTTATATAGCTGTGAGTCAGACATTGACTTCTGGATTCAGAGCTTCAAAGGACAGGCTGACTCTCATAAGCATTCGAAAGGATTGACTCCAGTTTTGAAAGAAGTTCTACCCTGGGTAAAATGCTATCAAATAGCAACATGTGCTACCGAGAAACCATTTGTGATAGGAAGAGTCAATCAAGGCAGTAACCTTCAACGCTGTCTTATTTTAAAAAATTGCAACAGCCACTCAAGCCTTTAGCAACCACCTGCCTGACTAGTCAGCAGCCATTGATATAGAAGCAAAAAACCCTCCACCAGCTAAAAGATTACAACTCCCTGAAAGCTTAGATGATGGTGAGCATTTTTTAGCAATAACGTTTTTTTTAATTAAGGCATATACATTGATTTTTTTAGTGTTAACACTTCATAGACTACAGTAGTGTAAACATAAGTTACGTTCACTGGGAGACCAAAAAATTTATTTGACTTGCTTGATTGCAATATTCGCCTTAAATGGCTGTGGTCTGGAATGGAAGCCACAGTATCTTCGAGGAATGCCTGCATTTGTCATGGTATTTTCAGTAAACAGCAAGATATAATTTACAGTAAAAGTTATAAAACAGAGTTAGCTAGTGATGTATTGAACAGTCCTTAAGCCCCCAGGATACTTCCTAAATTCAATTAAATTAGATTAAGTGAATGAACATTTGCTTCTCCCTCGTGTAGTTTGATTCATGAGTTCTCAATATTTTTACTTAATATGGTGTTCAAAATAATGATGAGCTTATGAGTTATTCATATAACTACAGTCCAAATATCCACATTTTAGCAAGTATAACAATATGAAGATATATAATAAGAAATCTCATCATTTCTGCCCTTTTCTAATGCAGCTTTATATCAAATATGAAACTTAAACAATCTGGTATATATAATTCCGTGTACACACACAGCCTTATGTATTTATTGTAGTTCTAATATAGGATTTTGAGGGTTTTTTGGTCAAGTTTGTTACATGATTTGTTATTGTTTAAATGTGTTCTCATAAATCTGAAACTTATGAGAATACATGGATCTCCTCACTCCTTTTACATCTCTAATTCCCGTACATATATGTTATACACAGGTGACACTTATCAACTTTCTGAATCATAAATGCACATATAAGCACTCTGTACAAATTTGTGCGTTGACACACAAACATACAAAACTTGGTCTGGTGCTCAGACATTCTCTTGGCCTTCCCTTTATGTGTCTCACCTTACAGGCGAGATGGAGGCTGAAGCTTCAGGCATGAACTGGATTCTAAAACAAACAGTAGGAAGGCAAAATACCAGCCTATCTGTCTCTTTTTATCAGGACGGGGGTGGGGGGGAGATGAAAGTAACATACTTCTGATTTCCTTCATTCAG
The DNA here is from genome assembly GCA_029783875.1 of Phataginus tricuspis. Classification (NCBI taxonomy): domain Eukaryota; kingdom Metazoa; phylum Chordata; class Mammalia; order Pholidota; family Manidae; genus Phataginus; species Phataginus tricuspis. Next base: position 2,636,857 of record JAQQAC010008350.1, on the reverse strand, counting down.
AAATATATCAGATGGTGACCTACACATGTAAAAGCAGCAGGGAAAGTGAACTTTTCCATCTTCCAGATTCTATTGTAGAGATAGAAGGGAGGAGGAAGGCGGACATATGTATTTGTTTAGCCAAAGAAAATTGCCTTCCTAATCTTCTCATTTTGGGAATTTGGATGATTCTTGCTTGTTAGCCTTCTCTAGCAAGTTTCTCTCTTGTCATTACTCCTCTTCACTTACGGTGGTGACAATGCTGCTGACGATTATGTTGAGTGTTTATCTTAGGCCACCGTGTGCTAAGAACAGTTTATGTATCATTCAAACTTCACAATATTCTTATTAATTAGATACTGGCATTCCAATTTTGAAAACGAAATACATAAAGCTCAGACATGTTAAATTCCTCCCAAAATACATAAAGTTAATAAAATGAGAATAACTATGATTCAATTATCAGTTGATACTTAAGTTTTCAAGGATCAGAGTACTGATTTCATGGTGGTAATCCAATAAGTGTTTTAAAAACATAGTATTTGAGGACCAGAGGTATAGAATACTTCATTCACTCTACAGAATTAGTAAGTGGGAATCAACTGTGATTCAATTACCCGTTGGTATGGCTACAAAGACTAGTTATCTGGATACATACAGTTGAAAATTTACAGTTCATCATTGACTTAACATATAAAATTTGATCATTTTATATCATCCTCAGAATTGACGTTGACATCCATTGATTTTAACTGAATGTATGAAGGCTAATGGAAAAAGTTGATGAGCAATTATTCTTCACTATTAAAGGAAAAACTATGTCTCATGTTGGGTTGATTTTGATCTCTTAAATTTATTTTAGTGATATCAGAAACTATCACCAATAGCAACAAACAGAACCTCAGATCCAGTATTGGAAACAGAGTAGAAATTAGAATTTGATTAAACAAAGATCTTAAGACACTTCTACTACTTCCCTTTGTAATATTAATCACAGGAATAATACTAAATATGCTAATATTGAGTTTCTTTTCCTGCTTGCTTTGATGATACTAATTTAAAAAATAAACAATGGAGAGTTCCAACTTTAAATTTTAAGCCTTTCAAAAGTTATCGTCTCTTCTCCATTACTGGAAGGATTCTGAATCTGAGATACATTATTCTATGCATTTGCATCAGTTACCCTCCCTGGAGGTTCTCTAACGTGCAGCATAAGTGAATTTATCTTACACGATATAACCAAAAGCCCTATGAATAATCAAAGCCCTCTGATGATATGGGCTTTTGTTGTTACACAGTTATGGTACCGTGAGTGGACATTTATTTCTCAAGGATAATACTCATACCATTCTAGGTCTTTCTCTGGGACAATTCCAAGGTCAGTAAAATATTTTTGTTGGAGTTACCACACTGTGGTAAGAGGCATTTTATTTGCTGCCCTACAAATGGGGGAAAAGCCCAACAAATGGGGAAAAAAAGGAGTTAAGGAAAAGTTTATTTTCTTTAAAAGTTACTTTTTGAAGGTAATTTTCCAAGGTTAGAAAATCATTGCAAGATGGCAATGATTCTGTGCTTCCATATTGACAGTGTTATGAGCCTTAATGGGTAGAGAAACAGATGAAGCAAACAACTTAGAAGAGTATAGTCTGCAGCAGAGTCGATAAACTTTCTGTGGCCAGGTAGTAAGTATTTCTGTTCATACTGATCCTGTGATGTCTGCCTTGGTGGTACAGAAGCAGCCACTGACCGTGTGTGTGACTGCGCTCCACCCGGTAAACCTTTATTTACAAAAGCAGACTGACTGCGCTTGGTGCATGGGCCATAGTTTGCCAACCCCTGATGTCAATGATCTGTTTCCACCCACCCTCCCTAAGAGGTACGGGTGGTGGTGGCTGCACAGCAACCTGGACCAGAACATGGGGTCACCCTGTGCCCCGGAATGAACTGTGGCTTTGGTAATGTTTACTGATTCAGTTAAAGCATCTAGATGCTCTTTAAACTGCCTGAACTCATCTGTATGCCTGTTTCTTTTCACTAGTGTTTGTGAAGTTGTCTTTTCAGAGAGAAATATTCCTTGAAAGAAGATGGAAGTGCAATGAAAGTCGAGAAGGCACTCCTCCTCAAGGTCATTTCTTACACCAGCAATCTGGGGTAGAACATCAATGAATCCCTTACCTGTCATACACTGTGCTCAGCAAATCCAGACGGGCCTCTACATTTTCCAATTCTGAGTTTCCTTTGAGTGAAATGGTGAGGTTGGTATGCACTTTGAAGCATTTTTATGAGGATAAATGACAGACCATCCCACACCTCCGAGTACAGTGTTCGGCATAGAGTCTGCCCTTTTTATACATTTGTTCATCTCTCTCCTACTTTTCCTATCTAAGTATTTTTCTCTCCCACAACTTCAAGCTCTTTTAAGTTTGGTCTGCCTGAGCATGTTCACATTTTCTCTTTCTTTTTATTCATTTCATTCTGTGATTATTCATTCATTCAACATTATTGATTATGCATTCATATTACTGTGCACAAATATATAACAGTATTTATACTAATCTTCATTTATGAGTCACACCTGATTTTCTACATTAGTATGATTATTTAGGTACTTTAAACTGATATTTTTTAACTAATTCCACCTTTTGACACAATTTTAGAAAATATTTTCCATTAGGTTTTTATCAGTTATATCAGAAAAGAATATATATGAATACACTTAATGTAAAATAAAAGAATACAAATGGTAAAGAAATCTTGAAATTTATATTTTCCATATTCCTAAATTTTTTAAAGAAAGTAATAAAACTCAGTGAATTGTTTTCTACCAAGGCAGAAGCTAGGATTATAACTCAATATGTTATCTGTAAGGCAGTAATATTTCCACACTTGTCAATAAGTGATTTTGTTTGCTGTTTTAAAAATATGATTCATCTAACATAAATATATAAAACAATAGGCATTATTGCAGAAAATAAAATGTGCCTTCAAATACAATTCAGCTTCTATTTATATTAGTAACGGATATTGTCTTTCATGTAATTTGCTAAATTTTATCTGACTGTTCTCAAGACTAATATGGTTTGTGAGTTGTTGGTGATAATAGAGGTTAACTATGTATGACCTCTTGTTTCTAAGCCTTAATTTCTCATTCAAAATCACTTCCTCTGAGGTTTCCATTTTAAGGAAATGAAGACATTTATTATCATAGAACAGACATTTTCAAAGTCCTTAATCCTCAGTATGCCATATAACTTTGTTGATCCAGTAGAGTTTTTTTCTGAGAAATTACTTTTTTTTTTAAGTGAGGAGTCAGACACAGTTAAAATTTCAGGGTGTTAAAGTCCTCCTTGAGGCTTGAAAGATGCAGGCAATTATGCTAATGGAACATCAAGTCCCTGTTGTTGCTAAGAAAAAGTTTGAGAGATATCTTAAGCAAGAATAAGTTGACCTCTCCAGAATAAAAAATGAGAATTTTTTTCTCATTTTTCCCAAAGTAATTAGCAAGGTTGGCAAATCTCATGAATTCGATTTAAACCAAATGATACACTAAATTCTACTCCAATAAATCTTCATGTATTTTTTAACAGAAAGAAATATATTGCTTGTATGCTCCAGTGTGTAATGTAAAGAAGAAAAGCATATGGTGCCTTGCTAGAAATATTCCCTGGTGAGCTCCAGGAACAGTTAACAGAATGGGCAGAGATTATTTATTGCAATAGCAAATATTTAGGGACTTGAAATAGAGAGGATACCAAGCATATAGAGGATTTGAAATCTGTTTACTGCTCCATTGTATTATTTTCTTTATAAAACATTATCAACTTATTATGCTAACAGTGGTCAGGTTTTTTTGTTTTGTTTTGTTTCCAAATAAACAGTTAAGAATAAAGTCACTCTGTAAATCACTGGTTAATGGTGAAAAATGTACAAAATCAAAGCTTATTTTTTCTTTCTCACTGCACTTGAGTGCCCTTACAAACACAAATAAACCATCAGAGAACAGAATTCAGATGGATTAAGAGAGAGATTATCTGTGACTCAATTTCAAGTTTTTTCTACCAATTGATATTCTATTTTCAAATATTTCAACCAACTACATTGTTCAGATCCTATGTGCAACATGAAGTGGAAGTTACCAGAGTAGAACATCACCAACTGGTGCAGAACAGGCCCTTCCTTGAGGGTTTAGAGTGTAGCCGAGGGAAAATAAATCTAAAGATCCCACTGGTGCTCCTAGATTGTCATGGAAGCTCCAAAGTGAGAAAGAGTATTTTTATTTGGAAACTAGGAATGAGAGGCCTTTTAACTGAGTTGTAAATAAATTCTAAAGGCAGCCTCAGACCAAGACCAAGTTTATTGTCAACTTTGAAAGGATAGGAGCCTATTGTTAAGTAACAATATCGGTTTTAACTTTTTCTTCCACATCAACTTCAAAATTCAATCTAATAGACCTCAATGGTGGGGAAAAGAACAAGTTGTGCCAAATCTTATATATACTGTAATTAAATATACATTAAAGATATTATAGTTACGTAAGTTCAAATCTTGTTAATTTACAGGGCCTTAATATCCATAGTTATCTCTCCTATTTTTTTCAGAAAGAAGCAATTAGAGGTGGAAGATATTCTAGTTAACGTTTCTCAGTAACCAGGACAATAAAGAACATGTTAACTCCAATAAATAGATCCAAATGCACAATACCATAGATATTTCAATATTGCTAAAGAAGACATGTAACTTTCTGTATTTACTGTTGATTTTGCTGTAATAGTCAGTATTTCACTGTAGTTATAATTCCTTCATGACCCAGTGGTGTCAAATATGACCAATAAAGAATGTTTCCAGGGAAGGCTTATTTTTAAAAGTTGCAAAAGATTATATTTATGGATTTTTTGAAATAGAAAATATAACAAATCCAAATCAAAGCATTGACTTTGTATAATTTTTGTTAAAAATTATAAAAACTTAATTGATGGAAAAATCATACTTTAATATTTCAATTACTATCAGTAGTAAGTGTTTTTACTTTCTTTTTATACTTAAAGACATAACTAACCACTTAACATTTTAGTATTTTTGTTGGCATAAGTGATGGACAATGATTATTATGCATAAGCCTCTGTTCGTTGAGACATGCTATTTAGCAAAATGAGTTAATCAAGGAGTCAATAAACATCAAAATCTATATTCTCTAGTGAAAATCGAATCTGGTAAAAATGATAAAATGGAAGAACACATTTTTAAATGATTATTTTGCAGCATTAACTCCAATAATACAATCCTTTGTTTTATTTAACATCTATGCTCATCTTGAAGCTGTATTTCTTATACTCTAGATAATAGTGTATAGTTTTTTGGAAGAAAAAATAAATCATACAAGAATACATTTTTAATTAAAATAATTTTATAATCAGAGTGACAAATGATTATTAAAAAAGCAGATAAGGCATGAAGAAAAATCACATTAATCTTACTTTTCTTGTATTATTGCCAATACTACTTTGAATTTCCTGCATTTTGTATTATGGGTATATGTTTACACAAACATATGCTCAACAGATATGGGTAACAATATAACTATACTTTTAAAATATCTTTATTAAGATATATTTCACATACCATAAAATTCACCACTTAAAAGTATACAATTCAAATATTAGGGTTTTTTTAAAATTAAAGATTATAAACCTGTGTCATACACTGCTCTCAGTCTATAATCTTTATGCAAAATTTTAAATTGTATTAAGTGGTTAAATAATAACAGTTAATATTAATAGAGCACTTAGTATGTGCTAAACACTTTCTGAGCACACTTAAAATATCCATTCAATTAAACCTTACATCTTGGCAACAACTTTCAGAAAAATCAATTATTCCTATCCTAATTTGATAAATAGGAGCATTGAAGCATAACAAAATTAAGGAACCCAGGTATCCACAGGCAAGATCCAAACCCAGAAATTTTTGCTCCTGATTCAGGGCCCAAGATCCACATACCATTGTGAATCCGACATTTGATTTTGTCCTCAAAAGCTGTCCATCTAAAATATGACAGGTTTTTTGTGGGGTTTTTTTGCCTTGAATTCATTTCTATTCTTTCCTTACAATCAACTATTGAGTCAACCTAAACTTGCTTTAATGTTTGGTGTGAGATGAGAATGGAATTTTGAGTTTTTGTCTAAATCATCAGTCAGTAGTCACAATACCAGTTACTGCAGTCAGTTTTTTATACATTGATAAAAGTGTTTTGTTTTTAAATACATGCTTGAATTCAGTTGTTGACTATATAATATCTTCCATCAATTTATTTAATGTCTTCATTCCTCCAATCCTTTAACTATGGTAGCTTTATGATACAATTTAAAATCATAACAATTATTAGTGTATAATAATTAAAATATAGATGTTCTTCCAAAATGGAGGATGTTGCATCTTGACAGCCTGCTTAGAATGGATATGCCGTGGAGATATAAAAGGCATTAACCTATAATTTAACTTTGACAAAGTTACATAATTTTTACTAATGTATCATTGACTGAGAAAGACATAACGGTTATGATGTTGGCCTGAAACCAGTTTTAGGGAGCTCATTCTTTCCTTTTTTATTTAGATCCATACAGTCACTTGAGATTAGTGCTGGTTCTACTGTTACCATTTCTTGTTTATTTATGAGGGCTTCTCAAATCATGAAAATTATTAATATAACTGCTGTTAATGAAATAAATGAGCCTACAGATGATACAGTATTTCATGTTGTATATGCATTAGGATGGTTGAAGTAATGTCCTGGTATTTCTGAAAGGCCAAGAAAGTGTTGTGGGACAAAAGTTACATTAATGCCAACAAACAATTTGCTTTAACTTGTTGTAACAGCTTCTATCCAAGGCTGCATGGTTAAGTATGCATGGTAGGTAATTAGAGCTGATGGTGTTTTCTACATGAAGTCATACAGCGCACTGACAGGTTGTCACAGTCCCAGTGAAGACCTCCTTGAAGTTCTGTTTCAAAGCACCTTTCTCATCAAATACTGAAAATTTCTCAGACTTCCATGCTTACTCTCCATTTTCTTATTGAGCAAAAACGTGAGTATCTGGTGAGCTCAGGATATATTTGATCTGGGGTTGAGTATCTGTTTTCTTCAGTGTTGACAGAGTCCCTCTGGCCTCACTGGAGTAACAAATTGCCAGATCAATCTATGTTCCACAAGCCGCTGAAGATATTCTTGATATAGAGGAGGAGCACTTCTATGTCCATTAGCTCTTGAGAGAGCTTTGCTGTCCATATATATATATATATGCACATACACACACTCATCTCCATATACTTTTATATCTACATGCAAATTCAGTTTTCAAATACTTCCTTTGTAATCTTTCCCTATCTTTTATCTTATTCCCAAATTAAATTAGCTGGTACAAATAGATTCAACATATCAGTAATACTTAACTTTATAGATATTCACTAGAGACCTTTGACAGCTTAATTTGCTAATGAATTACAATTTTACAATCACTTGCTTATTAAACATATTATAAAACGTTGTGATAATTGGTTCAATGTGGAATGTAGAAGATGGGGAAAAAAGCATAGGGACAATGCAGATGTGAAGAGCAAGACACTCTATATGAGCAAATATGAATTCACTTCAAACTGTTACTTTAGAAATCATCTATAAGGAAAATAAAGGAAGCATGGCACACTATATGAGAGAAACCGGGAATGTTTTCAAACAGGTAATATTGCCTGTTTTTAAACTGATCTATGTAGAGTGATTTTAAGACCCTTAAAATGAGTGAGGGAATGTGGGAGTACATATTAGCACCCTCTCTAACCAACTGACTTTTGGAGTCATTCCAAAAATAGGTGTGAGCTACTTAAAGAGACGTCAGAACAAGAAGACACTAACCAAAGCAAGAATTCACATTTTAGGAGCTGAAAATATACCTTAGAGTTAACTGTCTTCAGAGATTTCTCAATAAACAATGACTATAACATTTTTATTATAAAAATAATTATAGTATCAACCTCTGTATCTTAGTTTTTTGACTATAAAATGAGAATATGACTGAATAGCATAGTGCATTAGCAAATGTTAAGCACTGAACAAATATTAGCTATGATTATTTGAGTTATACACATCAGAATGCTGGTAGGATTCCAACTGGTTTACAAAATTGTAAGCATTATGAAAAAGGAGCAAGGAGGAATTTTCATGAAGTTATCTTAGGAAAAGTGTAGTAATACATGTGACTGTGGCTATTTTAACGGGTGAATATGCTAGGATAGATTTCTAAAATTCATTCTGGCAACATGCAAATTAATGGAATTTCAGTATCTCATTTGAAATATATGTCAGTCACCTGCATTAGGACAAATTAATGTCATCGCTGTGGAATTTAATACTCAAATTTTATAGCTCAGCACAATTGAACACATATTTTACTCTTTATAATATATCAGGAGCAAAAATTGTGTCAGGTGCTGTTCTAAAGTCAGGGCACAGTTGTCTCCTGCTCTTCCCGGGGCTGTTTTGAGAGCACTCCGTTTCCCCTTTGACAGGACGGCTGAAATCACCAGACAAGAGGAGGAAGGAGAGGAGGTCATGGCAGGCTGATACAATGCAGCCAGGTACTCTTTCTTTCTGTTTCCCTCACTTATCCTGACTCTTTGGAGAGGTGACTTGGGAGGAGGTGCCATTTCTATGCCAAGAACGGTTTTTGGACCACCTGTCATCTCTCTAATCACAGTAATAGTAATGACAATGATTTCAGTAGAACAGCTACCATTTACTACTACTTGCAGTGCTAATTTCTTCTACATACCACTTTTCATTTAATCCTCACAGTATGTTGAGTTAGATATGATCACTACTATTTTACTAGTAAGGAACCTAAGGCTTATAAAATTAAGCAACTCACCCAAAGTCCCATAGCAAGTAATTGATAGAGTCAGAATTTAATTTCAAGTTTGTCTGTCAATAAAGAATGTGCTCCTCCCACTATGTTATGCTACAGTGGCTGCAAAATGCATTAAGTTGTGGGGACTATAACAATGCCACTTTCCTTCATCTATAATAGTAATGAGAAAACCAAAGAGATTTCTTAAAATAAGTTCAGGCATAGTGTAGGGAGTTCTTTGTTTTCAGTCTATTTTATTTCACTGGAAAACTTCAGCCTTGTGTTAAATAAAATGGACAATATTTTTCATCCTCGTGGCTTGTATTCATGATATGAAAATATACACAATTTCTTTGATTATAAAAAAGCAATAAATAGGAGATTCAAGATGGCGGCGTGAAAGGTGAGACAGAGAACTCCTCCCAAAACCACAGATAGTGTGAAAATGTAGTTAATACAACTAACCCTAAAACAGCAACAGGAAAGAAGGCTGCACCAGACCGCATACAGACCTCATGAAGACAGCAGACCTCACACAACAGGGTAACGTATGAAAGCCTTGATCCGGCGGGACCCGAGCCCTTCCCCCACCCCAGATCACAGGTGGGAGGAAGAAAAATGGAGCGGGGGAGGTGGTGGAAGCCTGAGACTGCTGGACACCTAGCCCTGGAGATCTGCTTTGCGAGAAAAATCGTGCATTGTGTGGTGCTCTGCAGGATGGGGAGCTGGGACAGGTGGAGTACTTGAGAGACAGATTCCGGGTGTTTGTGGAGGATGGCATCCACACCTGGCCACTCTGGGACAAGGGAAAAGCAGGTGGTCTGACAGGTTTCCAAGCAGTGATAGGGCTGCTGAAGGGGCGGGGTTTGCATGGAGCTTGTTCTGCGGAAAAAGGGATAGGGGGACAAGGTTGTCTGGGTGTGCTCTGCCCAGCAGATTGAGAACTTTGGGGAGTTTCAGGCTTTCCATACCCCTAGCTGGCTACTTAACTCCAAGGCCACCCACTATGATACGCAACCTGCTGAGCCTTCCATGTGGCCTGACAGCACCAGCTCACAAACTGGAAGCCACTGTTCTGGCATCAGGCCAGCCAGAGGGAGGCCACACCTACACCAGATAGAGACGCCAAGCACAGAGGCTTACACCTGTGTACTCACCCCACTGGCTCTGATATGGGAGACAGGCAGGGCAGACGGGAATCAGGAAACTGATCTTTCCTCAAGCCAGGCACCAGCTCTGCTCCCCTATGATGCCCAACCTCACTCTAGGGGCTGAGAAGCTCCAGAGACTGGGGCTTCTGGGCAATAGAAGGCACCACACAGAAATATGAAACGTCAAAAGAACATGGTTCAGACCAAAACCTCACAAACTCCAGAAAAAGGGTCAAATGAAACTGAACTCAGCAATCTTCCTGAAAGAGAGTTCAAAATAAAAATCATAAACATGCTTATGGAGGTACAGAAAAATATTCAAGAACTCCGGAACAAATTTAAGATGGAGATTCAATCATTAAAAATTCCATATCTGAAATTAAACATACAATGGAGGAATTTAAAAGCAGATTAGATGTAGTAGAAAAGATGGTAAATGGAAGAGAAATTTGAGAAGAGGAATACAAGGAAGCTGAGGCACAGAGAGAAAAAAGAATCTCTAAGAATGAAAGAATATTGAGAGAACTGTGTGACCTATGCAAATGGAACAATATTCACATTATAGGGGTACCAGAAGAAGAAGAGAGAGAAAAATGGATAGAAAGTGTCACTGAGGAGGTAATTGCTGAAAACTTCCCCAATCTGGGGAAAGAGATAGTCTCTCAAACCATCGAGATGCACAAATCTCCCAACACAAGGGACCCAAGGAACACAACATCAAGATATATAATAATTAAAATGGCAAAGATCAAGGATAAAGACAGACTTTTAAAAGCAGCTAGAGAGAGAGAAAAGATCACATACAAAGGAAAACCCATCATGCTATCATCAGACTTCTCAACATAAACCTTACAGGCCAGAAGGGAGTGGCATGATATATTTAACGCAATGAAGCAGAAGGGCATTGAACCAAGAATACTCTACCCAGCAAGGTTATCATATAAATTTGAAGGAGGGATTAAACAATTTTCAGATAAGCAAAAGATGAAAGAATTTAACTCCCATAAACCACCTCTACAGTGCATTTTGGAGGGACTCCTATAGATGGAAGTATTCCTAAGACTAAATAGGTGTCACCCAAGGAATAGACAAAGAGTACAGAAAATGATTCATAACATACAAAGAATGGAGAGGGAAGAAAAAGGAGGAAAAGGAAAAATGAGGAATCTTTAGGTTGTGTTTGTAATAGCATATGAAATGAGTTAAATTAGACTGTTATATAGTAAGGGAATAACCCTTGAACCTTTGATAGCCATGAATCTAAAGCCTGCAATGGCAATAAGTAGATACCTACCAATAATCACCCTAAATGTAAATGGTCTGAATGCACCAATCAAACTATGTAGTGTCACTGAATAGATAAAAAAACAAGACCCATCTATATGCTGCCTATAAGAAACTCACTTCAAACCCAAATACATACACAGACTGAAAGTAAAGGGACGGAAACAGATATTTCATGCAACTAATAGGGAGAAAAAAGCAGGAGTTGTAGTACTTGTATCAGGCAAAATAGACTTCAAAACAAAGAAAGTCACAAGAGACAAAGGACTTTACATAATGATAAAGGAGTCAGTCCAAGAAGAGGATATAACTATTATAAATATCTATGGACCCAACACAGGGTCACTTACATATGTGAAACAAATACTAACAGAATTGAAGGGGGAAATAGAATGCAATGCATACATTTGGGAGACTTCAACATACCATTCACTCCAAAGGACAGATTAACCAGAAAGAAAATAAAGAAAGAGACAGAGGCACTGAACAACATATTAGAACAGATGTACCTAACTGACATCTACAGAACACTCCATCCAAAAGCAACAGGATACACAGTCTTCTCAAGTGCACATGGAACATTTTCAAGGATAGATCACATACTAGGCCACAAAAAGAGCCTCAGTAATTCAAAAAGATTGAAATTGTACCAAGCAGCTTCTCAGATAACAAAGGTATGAATCTAGAAATAAATTACACAAAGAAAATGAAAAAGCCCACAAACACATGGAGGCTTAATAACATGCTACTAAATAATCAATGGATGAGTGACCGAATAGAAACAGAGATCAAGGAATATATGGAGACAAATGACAACAATAATTCAACACCACAACATCTGTGGGATGCAGCAAAGGCCATGCTAAGAGGGAAGTATACTGCAAAGCACGCCTACCTCAGGAAAGGAGGACAATCCCAAATGAACAGCCTAAACTCACAATTAAGGAAGCTAGAAAAAGGAAGAACAAATGAGACCAAAAGTCAGTAGAAGGAGGGACATAATAAAGATTAGAGCATAAATAAATAATATCGAGAAGAATAAAACAATAGAATCAATGAAAGCAGGAGCTGGCTCTTTGAGAAAATAAACAAAATAAATAAACCCCTAGCCAGACTTATCAAGAAAAAAGAGTCTACACACATAAACAGAATCAGAAATGAGAAAGGAAAAATCACTATAGACATGACAGAAAAAAGAATTATGAGAGAATACTACAAAAAGTATATGGTAACAAACTGGATAACCTAGAAGAAATGGACAACTTTCTAGAAAAAATACAACCTACCAAGGCTGACCCAGAAAGAAAGAGAAAATCTGAATAGACCAACTACCAGCAAAGAAATTGAACTGGTAATCAAAAAACGACCTAAGAACAAAACCCCTGTACCAGATGGTTACACTGGTGAATTTTATCAAACATTTAGTGACGACCTAATACCCATCCTCCTTAAAGTTTTCCAAAAAGTAGAAAAGGAAGGCATGCTCCCAAACTCATTCTATGAGGCCAGCATCACTCTAATACAAAACCAGGCAAAGACACTACGAAAAAAGAAAATTACAGACCAATATCCCTGATGAACATAGATGCAAAAATGCTCAACAAAATATTAGCAAACCGAATTCAAAAATACATCAAAAAGATCATCCATCATGATCAAGTGGGATTCATCTGAGGGATGCAAGGATGGTAAAACATTCGAATATGCATCAACATCATCCACTACATCAATAAAAAGAAGGACAAAAACCGCATGATCATCTCCATAGATGCTGAAAAAGCATTTGACAAAATTCAACATCCATTCATGATAAAACTCTCAACAAAATGGGTAAGTACATCAACATAATAAAGACCATATATGACAAACCTACAGCCAGCATTATACTTAACAGTAAGAAGCTGAAAGCTTTTCCTTTAAGATTGGGAACAAAACAAGGATGCCCACTCTCCCCACTTTTATTCAACATAGTTCTAGAGGTCCTAGCCCCACAATCAGATAACACAAAGAATAAAAGGCATCCAGATTGGTAAGGACGAAGTTAAACTGCCCCTGTTTGTAGATGACATGATATTGTACGTAAAAAACCTTAAAGAACCTACTCCAAAACTACTAGATCTAATATCTGAATTCAGCAAATTTGCAGCACACAAAATTAATATGCAGAAATCTGTTGCATTTCTATACACTAACAGTGAACTAGCAGAAAGAGAAATCAGGAAAAAAATTCCATTCACAATTGAATCCAAAAGAATACAATGCCTAAGAATAAACATAACCAAGGAAGTGAAAGACTTGTACTCTTCAAGTACAAGACACTCATGAGAGAAATTAAAGAAGATACCAATAAATGGAAACACATCCTGTGCTCATGGATAGGAAGAATTAATATTGTCAAAATGGCCATCCTGCCTAAAGCAATTTACAGATTCAATGCAATCACTATCAAAATACCAACAGCATTCTTCAATGAACTTGAGAAAATATGTCTAAAATTCTATGGAACCACAAAAAACCCAAATAGCCAAAGCAATCCTGAGAAGGAAGAATAAAGTGGGGGGAATTACACTAGCTGACTTCAAGCTCTACTACAAAGCCACAGTAATCAAGACAATTTGGTACTGGCACAAGAACTGACCCACAGAGCAGTGGAACACAATAGAGAGCCCAGATATAAACTCAATTATATATGGTCAATTAACATACGATAAAGGAGCCATGGATATACAATGGGGAAATGACAGCCTCTTCAACAGCTGATATTGGCAAACCTGGACAGCTACATGTAAGCGAATGAAACTGGATCATTGTCTGACCCTATACACAAAAGTAAACTCGAAATTGAACAAAGACCTGAATGTAAGTCATGAAACCATAAAACGCTTAGAAAAAAACATAGGCAAAAATCTCTTGGACATAAACATGAGTGACTTCTTCATGAACATATCCCCCCAGCCAAGGGAAACAAAAGCAAAAATGAACAAGTGGGACTATATCAAGCTGAAAACCTTCTGAACAGCAAAGGACACCATCAGTAGAACAAAAAGACATCCTACAGTATGAGAAAATATATTCATAAATGACATATCCGATAAGGGGTTGACATCCAAATTATATAAAGAGCTGACGCACTTCAACAACCAAAAAGCAAATAATCCAATTAAAAAATGGGCAGAGGAACTTAACAGACACTTCTCCAAAGAAGAAATTCAGATGGCCAACAGGCACATGATTAGATGCTCCATATCTCTAATCATCAGAGAAATGCAAATTAAAACCACAGTGAGATATCATGAGATATCACCTCACACCAGTTAGGATGGCTGCCATCCAGAAGACAAACAACAACAATGTTGTTGAGGATGTGAAGAAATTAGAACCCTCCTACACTGCTGGTGGGAATGTAAATTAGTTTAACCATTGTGGAAAGCAGTATGGAGGTTCCTCTAAAAACTTAAAATAGAAATATCATTTCACCCAGGAATTCCACTCCTAGGAATTTACCCTAACAATGCAGCAGCCCAGTTTGAAAAAGACATATGCACCCCTATATTTATCTCAGCACTATTTACAATAGCCAAGAAATGGAAGCAACCTAAGTGTCCATCTGTAGATGAATGGATTAAGAGGAGGTGGTACATATACACAATGGAATATTATTCATCCATAAGAAGAAAACAAATCCTACCATTTGCAAAAACATGGATGGAGCTAGAGGGTATTATGCTCAGTGAAATAAGCCAGGTGGAGAAAGACAAGTGTCAAATGATGTCACTCATCTGTGGAGTATAAGAACAAAGAAAAAACTGAAGGAACAAAACAGCAGCAGACTCACAGAACCCAAGAATGGACTAACAGTTACCAAAGGGAAAGGGACTGGGGAAGATGGGTGGGAAGGGAGGGATAAGAGGGTAAAAGGGGCTTTAGGATTAGCACGCATAATGTAGCAGGGGTAGGAGGCACAGGGAAGGCAGTATAACACAGAGAAGACAAGTAGTGATTCTAGAGCATCTTACACGCTGATGGACAGTGATTGTAATGGGTTATGTGGTGGGGACTTGATAATAGGGGGAGTCTAGTAACCATAATATTGCTCATGTAATTGTACATTAATAATAGCAAAAAAAAAGCAATAAACATTAAACTTGTAACGTATTACATAAAGATTAAAAATTGATAGAAAGGCAAAACACTTTCTAAAGCTTATTAAAAATTTTAAGTGTATTTTAAAGCAGAGAAACAAGCAAACAAAAAATTAATTTTTTCGAACCATAGTGTGCTTTCCTCATCCAAAAAATAAGTGGGATTACTTGCAAAAATCTCTTAGAAACTAGCTATTTTTATTCTCTTGAAAATGTAATAATAAAGACTGAAAAATATGGAGATTAAGATTTTATAATGTAATAAATTAATGATAATAGGAATTATATAATCAGTTTTAAATGGCTATCCTTTACTTACAAAAACCTTTCTTTGTTTTCTACCTACCCAATCTATTTTAAACCAAAAATAATCAACACATTTACAAACTTTTGTTGGTGGTGCCTCTAATATATATGTCAAAATACTTTTTCTTTATTTCTAATCATATGTTCAAAGTCTTTTTTTCTTTTTACCTATTTTATATTTCAGATTTTTTTTAATCCATTTTTCTTGGACCTATGCAGGACTTGGAAATGTGAGGGTTTAGACATAATTTTATTTTGGCAGGGCATGGGGGGTGGGAGAGTAATCAATCTTTATTTAGTCTACTTAGTTATTTTTAAATCCTCTTTCCAATAAAAGGAAGATATATGTCTAAGAAAATAATCTTAATAATTTCAGGATAAAGTAAATGGCATTAGCTTAGTTTATGTAAATAAAGCAGTGAGGTTCTAAAGTGTATAGTTACTTTATTCTTAGTGTCCTCTGTATTTTTAAAGCCCTTATTGTAAACAAAACAAAAATCATCTCTTTGCATTTTGTAACCCAGTTTATTTCTATTTTATTTTTACTTTTATTTCTGAATTCCATATTTTTTTTTGTAATTAAACTCAACATAAATTTAAACAGTAGCAGAATTTAAGGTACTTATTTGAATAGAAATGTCAGTTTATATATTTCACAGACGTGTATTGGAATTCTCATATATTCTATGCAAAAGTGAAAAAAAATAGGGCACTATGAATTATGAAAAATTTTATAACTGGAGTTGGAAATTTCATGTGAGGCATCATAGAGATAACTTTTACTAGGATCATGGTCCCACTTTTAACCTAAACTGTGACACCACAGCCTTGGAATTCTTATGTCTGACGAACTGACTCATATGAACTAATAGTCTCTTTTTAAAATTCATTCTTTAAAAAAACTAAGAATTATTAATGGAGAACAAAAAGGGTAATTACACTTTTTCTAGTAAACATTTCTACATGTATGTTTATTCAATTAAAAACAAGCATTGAATTTTTTATTAAAATTTTCATTACTCTTTAGAAAAAAATTATTAATTATATGCTATTGAAGACCATAGGTTGAGGTCACTTCATGGCCTTTCACTTCCAATGGTTTGGGGACAATTCTGAGCACAGAATGATGTTTTACCATCCAGATATGAGCCATAATTCCTCTGGAGGTGGAGTGGAAGTAATAAGGAAAGTAAAACAGGTAAAACTGTATTGATGAAAGTGAATGCCATGGGAAAAGACATGTATCTCCAATTCTGCAAAGCAATTAACACAGCCTTGGTGTATGGGGGTGTTCACGGATCATTTAGCCTGTGGAATAGAAGCTGTCCTTTGGGAGGTACATTCGAGGAGATTCTGGTGTTGAATGACTAGATAAAGCTCATTGCAAATGATGCTGCTGCTGATCAGCTACATCTGTACACAGTGGAAGTGGAAGTAGTGCACTTTCTGTGCTTATTAGAAAATAAGACAATCTTGTTGAAATATTGCTATTATCTAATGGAATATGGCAGGGTATGTGTTAGGCGAATTTCTCAGGAGACTGAAAAGAAAAGCCTTTCCTGGCATTGTGAGGGAACTCACAGACCAAAGAAGGACTAGGACAAGCCCAGCTTGGTGAGTAAATGAGTTGTAGTATGGGGTTACTTACGGGGTACCGGACGACATTGGGCCTGCTGCCCTATGCAAGCCGCCACCCTCTGCACGTTAAGCTAGCTTTTGTCAGGGAACAGGGAATGGGCTCCTGTAGAGGGGCAGGTAAGCGCAGGGCTGCTGCTTATCTTGAGTCTCCGTGGACTCGGTAGAAGTCCTTGCAGACCTCACGTCTCCCACCTGCAGGCCAAGGCTGGGGGAGCAGTACCATTACCTTTCCCTTGAAATGCAGCCCTGTGATTTGTCCTGTAAAATGTCTACTTTGATCAACTTGACTTTACTTCAGTCAGGTTTTGGAGGATCATCTATGCTGCAGTATGGAAGGAGGCTATGTGCCTAGAAGATTCAGTGTTACCCACTGGAAGGGGAGGTATTTCCCAAGAGGTGCAGCAGTGCAGAATGAGCGGAAAGAGCCAGTGGAAATGACAACAGTGCTTGTGGGCATCAACATTAAATAGTCAGCTTTTCCCCAGTTGTGCTGTAATATACGTAACTCCTAAAATCTCAGTCGTTTTTAACAGTAAATGTTTACTTCTTGTACACACATAGGCTCTAGGCTGACTGGGGCTCTGCTCTAGACTGTATCTCATTGTGATACCCAGACTGAAGAAGTACTGCCTTTGAGACAGGCTGTCCCGGTGACAGGTGGCAGAAGCATAACAAACGTAAGGGACTGAACTAACTGATGCAATAATGATAAACTTCTCAGATCTGGCAAAGCACACCCAGGAAAAGTAAGTCAAAGGCTAAGTCACCTAGTGGTGTGAGGAAGTACAGAAAGATGTATACAAGAACAGGAGAATATAACCCCTAAGGGAAGAGCAAACAAATAATCATGAACAACAGTGCAATTTACCACAGTCTTCTTTTTTTTTCTCTCTTTTCGCATATTTCACATGTCTTCTAAAAGAATTTTGAAAATACATATTCCCAGATTTATCCCCCACTTTTTAGGTTGACACCTACATTTTTTTGTTATTGTAAAAGCTTCAGTAATTGCTCAGATAAATTCAGCATGAAGTCAGCATTTTCAAACCAAGCTGACTCTAAGATCCCCACACACAGTACTATAGATATTTAATTCAACACAGACAGATGTCAAAATTCAACTCTGGCTTTTCCAGACAGAGTAAAACCTTCCACAAGCACTGACATACAATTGTATGGGCAATCAGAACTTTAACATCTGTGTGTGTCTGAAAGAAACATGCAAAGAGGAAAGCCCTCTAAAATAAAGCTTATGAATTTTTTTCAATCATACACTCAGGTGTCATTGAATCACAAAGTATATACAGTGTTGCTGAAAAAGCTAGCAAAGCTGATGCTGGTATTTCTATTTCAAAACGTAAAAGAGAAGCAAGTTAGAGTGAGCACTTTTCCACTGTCTAGCGATGATGTGTTCAAGAAATACCATTCACATGGCAGGAACAACATGAAATGACTGCAACTTATATTTTCCAACTTTGAAATCAATTTAAAAAAACCTTACTTTTTCCTTGAAAGAATGTGGCTAAACAATTTTCTATATTTGATGCTTAATAGTACAAATATGAAGAAATAAATAAAATATACTAAAGATATTTTATGTATAAAGGAGCCCTAATATGCATCACTCCATGACATGAACATTTCATCCATAATCTGTAAAAGTTTTAATTTGTTATTTATTATTTAGTTTAAACATAATAATGCATTTTGCCAGTGTTTTGCTATAGGCCAAAGGGACAAAGCCACCTAATTGCATATATGGTTTATCTTTAAATCACCATCTTCTTTTCAAGAGCTACAATATGAGTTTTCTGAACATTGGTTGGAGATTTATAAACCTGTATAGTAATATGAATGAAAAAGACTTCTAGAGCTGAATGATTTTTCTCCTAATCTATTTTCCAAATATTAGTGCCAAAATTAGACAATTTTAAAGAATAATATCTATCATATCTTGTAAATGTATGATACCCTATAGATTTATTAATATTTTGCCAGTTTTGATCTAGGCTATTCAACCAGGCTTCTAGTCATATCTTTAGCTATTAATAATAGCATTCTGATGAAAAATCTTGGTAAGTTTTAGTGCCTCAAAGAGAAATGTGAAAGTATCTTTTAATGAAATCTTTCAAGTATCAATTTTTCCAAAGCTATAAGTAAAAATTACAGGGAAATTTATTAAAGACATATTTACCAATAATGTGTCAATGAGAACATAATTCTAACAATTGGTAGAGTAAGCTTCCTCTTTTACATTAATCACAAAATTTTAAAAACTCACTTATATGATATGTGGAGACCTGTTGTGCTTATCCACAATTAAAATTTTAACATATTTGCTAAATATTTTCTGTATTCACATTGAGTTGAAGTATTATGAATAAATATTACTACAGTCACTGAAAGTCAAAGAAAATAGCACTTAAGTCCCTCATAAAGACTTATCTTTTATAGAGGTGAACATTTGTGACCAGTAATCTGTGATTTACAGTCTAATTCTACCCTGGTACAGCCTGATGAGTAGCAGGGAAACGAACACAAAGTCTATTCATAATGTTAATCAGACCTTTAAAATTCTACAACCAAATACCTTCTGGGTTTCACTTATTAATTTTTGAACAGTTGTCAAACATTTACATTTTACCTGGTCAATAAGGAAAAACTGATAAAATGCTGCACTTTTACCTAACTATAATTTATTAATTTATTTTGTATAATGCATTTTTGTCATTTTTAAAAACCTACATACAATTATGGGAATTGTAGTGACATTAGCAATGATCTGTATTAACTACACTGTTTATTAAAATATATTTTTTCCTTCTTTATAGAGTTCTTCAATTTCTCTTCTGTGTATATTTGTCAAATTCAAACTTTCATTTTGCTTCCTATATCTATAAAGATTATGACACTCAAACCAAAAAAGTAATATCTATGCATCTAAACATATATTCTTAGAGATATTATTTGATTAAAGACTATCTCAGGAAGAAATAATAATGAGTATCTCTATACAGAAATATTTAGCTACTGTTTTTTTTATTATTCGTGATATTTTTTTCCTTTTGTATGGTCAGATTTGTTAACTAGGTTTATAGCAGTATTTCTTCTCTAGGAATTCTATTTCAGATAACTAAACTATGAAATTCGGGGAGTACCTAGTTTGTGTTACTTTGCTTTTCCTTTACATAGAATTTTTTGGCAATTATGTTACTATAAGAATTAATTCATATTGAAGTTAATAATCTTATTATTTTAAAAATATGTGAGAGTTTCATGTACTTAATGAGGTTGCTTTTTTTATCTAAAATAAAGCAAAACATTTTAAGCATGAGTTATATAAGCATGCTTAGGCATAGATCTTTAGTAGAATATATATTTTTTTCTGGAATAACCTTATACATTAATTACATAGACCTGTAATTTTGAAAAACATTCAACTTAAATTGCATGTGCCTCACTTTTATTTACTTCTCAGATAATGAATTTGTTTCAGTGTGGCACTATTTTTAAAAAGCTAATTAAGTCATTCAAGTAAATACAAAACTACCTTTAAATGATAATTTAAGGAATAAAATGTTAACATGACAAGATTTACATTTCTTGCAGAAATTCATAAATTTGAGTCATTTCATTTTTACCCACAAAAATTGCCAACTATTTGCAAGGGCAGTTATAGTAATTTAAAAAACCCATCCACATAGTTATATAATTATCCCTACACTTAAATAATATATATCTTATTTATTATTTGATATAATTTCTATATATCCACAAAGGAATACTAGATGTAAATGTTTCTATGACTTCATATATTTTTAATATCCAAAACATTTTCCTGAAAGCATAGTGAAAACTACTTGTGGGACTGTTATCAGAACTCTCATAATCGAGAACAGCCTTCAAGGGGATAGCAGAGCAGCATGAATTCAAAGCAAAAATTCAAGAAATGGAGAAAAGAGTGAAGTCCTACTCCCAGGAACAACCCAGGTACACACTGAAATTTCTTTTTTGTATTGTCCTCTTTGAAGAGGCAAGTGTCACTGATAATGTTCTCTTTGGGAATGAAGCTTAACATTTCTAAAAAAGTCAAGTATGACAAAGAAAAGATTACATACTCTTATATATGTGAAATTTATATAAATAAACTGTGTGTAGTGGCCCAACAAAATGTATTCCAATTTTACGTGAAGAAAATGACAGTTATTCAATGTTCTGTAAACCTGATGATGGAGACAGTGTATTAGATCAATAGAGTAGAAAACTTGTACATAATGACTATTTTTTATATTTGGTTAAAATTTTTTAACATTAATGTCAACAGAAAGGTTTAGTAAAAAGTGTGCCAGTTACTACACACATCTTTATATCATAATTATGCTTATTATTTATTCATTTGCAGGTTAAACTATTAAATATATAAAGAAAATAGGTCAAATATATGATTTATAGAGAATATTGTCAGCATATTCAATTGACAATTAGTTCTTCTAAACTATGCTATGCCTTTGAACACTGAGAACTGGGCCACTAAATTTCTAAAAGCTGGTTGAAGGAAAGAAATTGGGGGATAAAGCTTCCAATGAGAACTTTTGTAAAAAGAAAGATATTTGAAAGCTTGACAACAATAGCTATTGAGCTCTTAATATATGCCAGATACCTTACAGTGAGCTTTGTATTTCTGTTTTATAATTCACAACATGTTTCACTCAATCCCCTCAAAATAACCTTATGAGATAGGTAATATCTCTATTTTTCAGATGAGCAAGATTTAAAAGTTATGCATCTTTCCTAAGATCACATGGCAACTGTGAAAGGTAAAATTCATTCAAGTCTGTCTGACAGCATATTTGTGCACTACTAGATGTTTAATTACTTATTGGTCAGTGTTCTCCAAAGAAACACAAGTAATAAGGTAAACACACATACATACAGAGAGAGACAGAAAGAGATTATTATAAGGGATTGGCTCACTTGATTGTGGAGGCTGAGAATTCCATGACCTGCCATCTGCAAGCTGGAGACCCAAGAGCATAGTGGTACCGTTCCTGTCCTAGTCCAAAGGTTCAAAGGCCTGGGAACCAGGAGAGTTGATGGAGTCAGTGATGCCCACTCACTCTGGGGAGGGCAGTGCACTTCACTAAGTCCATCAACTCGAATGCTAATCTCATCTGGAAACATTCTCACAGACACACCCAGAAATATTGTTTATCCTGGGCACTCTGTGGCCCAGTCAAATTGATGCATAAAATTAACCAGCACAAGTTCACCCTTTGCCAACCTGGCACACATACCCATTTCTTTAAAACCATACTTAATCTCTATATAAAGACAATGACACGGTCATAATTCCACCGAGCGTGATACAACTATCTTGCATACAACCAAAAGGCCTAACACAATCCCCAGAAGAGGAAGTCAGGTTCTTGTGCTCTTCTCCTTGGCATCCCATAACTTAAATTAACTATACTTAGATAATATGATATAAAGTCACTACATTTTAGGTATGTACATGATAAGGGAATAAGAGAGGAAAGAAAGTAATTTGCTGTACACACACATACACATACACAAACATATTCATAACAAAGTAAAAAGGGAACACTCGTGACAGTATCAGTTCTCCTTTCTGTAACTGGTCATGTGGCCGTAGTCAGTATCTGTCATTACTTCTTCCACAACCCATTCTGTATTGCCTTTGTCTTCAGCAAGCACCAGCTAGTCAGGGTTCTTTATCTTGCAGGGTGACTCAAACCTTCATTTCTGAAGGGACTGGGCCACTGCTAATCCTGTTTGGACTGGGTTGTTGTAGGTTTCCACTGACTGCAGTCACAGAGAATGTTCCCCCTAAAGGACACCCCATAAGGAACCTCTTGTATTCCACACATGCTGTTCTCTGCCTCCACGGTGGAGTAGTGATCCTTTTCCCCGTGGTATTTAGCATCAGTCACCCCAGCCCACACCATAATTCCCTTCTTTGCCTGTTGATTCAGAGGCTGGTTTTTTTTAGGCAATCTTCAAGGTATTTATTATAAAATACAGTGCACAGTTCAAAGACTGCCTCCCTCTGTTGTCTAATACACACATTGTGGAATGAGCACTTCAGAACAGCTGGCAGTCACCCACATGAATCTAACTTCTAGATATTTTCAATCCCCTCAGTCTCAGAGGACACCTGTAACAGGCAGTGGAATGGAGAGATGGACAGTCACTGTGGCCAGCTGGGCTCCTGACTGTGAACAATGACATCATTTTGTCCAGGGTTGAAATGCACACCCATGATGACCGGCTACCCAAAGCTGGGACCCCAATTTGTACAGACACAAGGCACAGTAGAGAGAAACAAGTCTGCACGTGCACAAGTCTCCATCCATTACTTCTTATTCCTGGGTTTTAGCTCTTCAGCTGCATTTCCCAGGAAAATGTAATTTTTCTTTTGGGGATTATAAAATTCATGTCCCTTTGACCAGTCGTAGCTGGAAACATAGGCAAATATGTTTCCATTGTGATTGAAGCATTAAGCCACTATTGGTTGATCTAACTGTTCTGAAGTTTTTAGTTATGTTCGGGCATCTTTGTCCCAACAGCTGAATCGACCATCGGATCCCACAGTTGCAAGGGTGCCATGTACAGGATGGAATGCAATTCCATTTACTGCATAGATGTCCTGAGGCGCTGAAGTATTGGTACCATTAGATCGATGGCATTTAAAGGTGAAGTTATCTTTGGCAGGATTTGGGGGGTTGATGTAGTGAATGGCAACTCTCCCCTCAATACTTCCCAAGGCAAAACCAGTCGGCAAAACCAGGAACCTAAAGTGGCTGGATGGAAGTCTTAATTTCTAGTTCAATGTAATCATTGTGTCTCCTGGTGGAAGCATTCCTCCCCCTGGAACTAAGGCCTTTAGGATTCCGAGCATAAAAGTCACATTAACAGGAAGCAAAAATTTTGCTAGTTAGGTCACTAGCGGACATAGTGAATAGTGCCTTTCCCATTTCTACCACTTTTTGCTGGTATCATGAATAGGATGATATTAGGAAAAAGAGCACTGTATACTGGAACACTCCCTCTTCCATGATGGAAACTGTCCAGTGTCATCAACCTGTCACCTGGCAGCTGGCTGACTACCCTGGGGATGGCACCATATCAGAGGCTGGGATGGTCTCTGCTGCTGGTGGACTGAGTGCTCAGTGATGGAAGTAGCCAGGTCAGCCTTCATGAGAGGAAGTCCATGTTACTAATCCCAGGCATAATTTCCATTCCTGCCACCATGGCCACTTTGTTCATAAGCCAACTGGGCAATGACAGGGTGGCTGCGGAAAGAATCTGACTGGTATCCATGAAAACGGTCGCCCTATCCACCTGATTATTAAAGTTCTCCTTTTAAGGTCATAGAATCTTAAGAGTTAGGATGAGATTTTAAACTATAATTTGCCCAGGCTCTGATTTTATTAATGAAAAAAACTGAAGCAGAGATAGTTTAAGAGATTTGCTGTTCAGTGAAAAAGGTGTAACACATAGGTCATCTGATATCAAACAATGTTCCTAAACTAATTGCAAATATTCAAATGAAAATATTTGCCTCACTAGGCATATATTATTTTAAGTAATTTGTGATTCATATTCATATCACAATTCCTTTTTTTTAACTTTTCACAAAAGTTATTTTATTTTGGGTTTTTCCACATCTAAATTTTTAAGTTAAATAAAGATTCTTGAACACTAAGTATATATATTTAGGATACAGAATATTTAACAAAAACAGCAAAAGCTTTTCTCTTTTGCCCATTTTGCTGATTTAGGCACTTCCTAGCTCAAGTTAAATCACCAAATGATCAGTAACTTTTTACAGATTTTCTATCTATTTCACGGATAATAACAGCCTCAGATAATTATGTCACTGGAATTTTCTCCTAAGAACTGAATTAGAAAATGTGTTAGTAGTTTTAAAATGCTGTCTAGATATAAAGAATCATTATTATTATTTTAATAATCCCATGTTATTCAGAATCATAAAAGTTACTCAGCCATGTGAAAGAGAATGTGTCAGTTTACATGTTAATGGAAACAAAATAATCTTTATTTAATTTACTACAAACACCTTAAATAGGTCCAAAGCAGGAGAGATTTAGAAATAACAATTTCTTGAAGACTGAGGACCATTTAACCTTACAGAGTAGCAACCCAGTATTTCACACTAATTCTGTATTAGCAGGATTTCATACATTTTGCTGTCACATGGCTAAGTAAACAGCTATAGATTCATATCTTAAGAACATGTGTTAAATAATTTTTCTATTGTTCTTTTATTCTATATTGTATATCTAAAGTATTTTTATCCTTACTATTAAAAGGTTCATTAAAAAATATCTTATAAATAAGTGTAAGAAGCATTCAGGCAATGATATGAGAACGTTGGAGTGTGTACCTGTGTATATAGACTCATTTCTTGATTCTTTAATTTTTATCTGGCCCTATAGTCAGGACTAGAACTGTCTCTTTATTGAAAAATAATGTCAGAATAACTATGTTTATATATATATATATATATATATATATATATATATATATGCATACATGTGCATCATATATTATATATCTTATACATTTTATATTATATACAATACATACATATATATATTAAATTCTTCTAGTTTGTATTTGTATGCACGTATGTTTGTATATATGTGTATATATGTAAGTATGTATTTTGTTTTCTCTTATTCACGGTCATGCACAAAACAATCTTGCTCTATATATGCATCTAAAACTATAAGCTTGATTTAAAAATAGTTGTGTCAAATACATGCAAAACTATACTTTAAAAGAGTAATTCTATGAAAAAGCAAATATTAATGATTGTCAATAACTACAGTACATCTTACTGAGGTAACCATGGTACATTTCCTTTATCCAGGGTCCTGGTGAGATTTACAGGAGAATAGCTATTATCTGCATTGAATGATCTTGGGATACTTAATGGATGACATGGTGACCGCAATGAGATTAGGCAAACTAAAAATAACACACACAAAGAAATTATCACACTGATTATAAGAATGAAAATAATAAAGTATTTCCCGACTCTCCATCCAAATCTGACATCATTCTATCATGAGGATAAATCCAGTAACAAAAGAAGCAGGAAACATTTATGATACTAACTGTTCCAGATTATTTCTACCTACTTTTTAATATTCTAAGATTTATAAAAGTAATTCGTTTAACATTGTGCTTTGAAGGTGCTAAGGTACAGGAATTTTACTTATTTATAACACAGATTCTTATCAGAAGCTTTATAGGAAAAGCAGATAGCATAAAGCAGTCTAATATAAATGACAAAAACAGATAAAGTCATTATGCAAGTGGTTCTGGAACTTCAGTGTGTATACAAATCTCCTTGTATCCTTTCATTTTCTATAAAAGCGGCAGTTTCAGGTGGCTATCATAGGGTTTCTGATGCTGCTGACTTTTGGAGTCTGTGAGTGGCAAAACATGCATTTTGCCAAGTACCACAGTCATTCCATTGCAGAAATCCAAGGACTGTATGTTGTGAGAGTCTATACTTTGTAAATGCAAAACCTTTCTTTCCAACCTTCAAACACGAAGTAAGACCCATGGCCTACAATGGAGAGTGATAAAAAAACAGGAACTAGGGCAAAGTGGTTGCTAAGAATCATCCAAGATTATCTCAAATATAATTTAAGCCTTATTCTAATTTACTAAAAGGTATTTGATAAGTACATAATCACTTGTAGACTACTTGACTAACGACAGCAAAAAGACACTAGGAAGCAAACTCAAACTGTGTAAGGGAATGGTGACAGGAGGTGCAGTGAGGAAGGATGCTCTCAGAAGGCTTCTTAGCTAAGCTTGGTTTCTGAGTAGAGCTCTGAATGATGAATGGAAAGGTATGTGGCGATCTGAAGAACGCTCTTGTCAGAGGAAACAGCGAGAACAAAAGGCTTGAAGCAGTGACATGCTTCATGTGTTTAAAGAATATAATGAAGGCCAAAGTGGTAGAAGGGAACAATAAGCAAGGCAGAGCAAATAAGAGATGATTCAGTTGAGAGAAGCAAAAGCTGTATTAATGGAGTCTTTAAATTTTCCATAAGTGATATGGGACTTATTATACTCCTGCTTTGAGCAATAGTATTTCTTTGTACTTTTCTAAACACTCCTAAGCAGCATGACCCATCCAAACATCTGGGCGGGTTTATAACAGACGTAGGCTACTTCCCAAACCCATCATACTTCACCAGCCACATAAGCGTACTGAAGGAAAGGCGCAATTCTGTGAAAATAAAAGGCGATGCAAAAAGAGAATAAAAAAGAATTCAAAATGTCAATGATTTAAGTGACAAGAATAGCAAATCCAAAGAATGAAATATGGGTATATAAAACATGTTTTGGCTTATTCCATTGTTAGCCAAAAGGTTTATCCTACCACAAAGGCAGACAAGGCTCTTGGCCTTGATCATACAGGGAACAGTATGAGTTATATGTAAAAGGATGACTGGTTTTGTGGAGAACAGAATCTAGTGGGGTTACAGACAGAAGCAGAGATTTTCTAGAAAGCAAGAAAAGATGTTGACTTGGATAAGCTGAAAGTAAGGAACATTCAAACTCTTCACATATGTGAAGTTAGAGTCCACAGCATTGGTTGACAGCTTGGATGTGGAAGAGGAACGCTGTAACTTTCTCTCTCTAAACATCATGTTTTGGGCTGTAAAACAAATTGTAGCTCTGGGAAACTGGTGATGCTAAGCTTTTAATAATTGCCCATCTTTATAAAAATTATCTCAGGCATTCCTTGCACCTGAAACTGTAGGTTGGATGAGTGTTACTGAGGCTGGGGTGAGGAGCGTGGGCTATAAATATTCACACAAAGTCATCACGTTCTATTTTTTCCTGGTACATTGGCCAAAATTGGATTCATACTCCTTTTTTAAAAGACAATTTGTACCTTTCTAAACATTATTTTAGTTAATATACTTAAATTATTTTATCTTTTAGAGATACTTAAAAATGTTTTGTGGTCATAGATTCTTTGACTACAGCATTTTACAAAAATTTACATTTTCACATTATTAGCTGATTAAAATGGAATCCATTGAAGTGAAAAAAAAAACAGACTTTCTTGCAACTTCTAAGACTTGAAGAAATTGCAAAAAGAAATAAGTAATGCATGGAATTTTTTTTTAGTTCACTCCTTAGAAAATGTTTTGTAATCCACATAGGAATGTTAAATCTCCTCATATAGGTTTTCTTTCAGTGAATGAACTTAAAGTCTCCATTATTCAATTTTACAGTCTCTTGCATCCAACGGAATATGATTTGCAGGATTGCACCAGGATATTTTATATATGAGTGATTCTGTTCAATCCACTAATTTCTAAAGTATAGTCCAAGAGAAATAGTTTATTTGAACTTTTGACTATGGGAACTTAATCCCCAGTATTAAACCATATGAAAAATGGGAAAGAAATAAAGGTCCCATGGATATCATCTTAAAAATCGTTCTTCATATGATAAAAAATTTCAATTTTATTTATCAGGTTTAAAATATTTTTCTGTTATTATCACACCATCTTCAGATAAATTAAAAGTAAGTGCTGTAAGTTTTTTATGAATGTAAATTCCTACATCCCTACAAATACACATATTAGACCAATGCATGCACCATAAAATCTTGACATGTTAAAATTAAAAACTTCTACAACATCTTAAGAAAAAGTCAAAGCTTGCTTAAAGTTAAATATTTGGTTACATATTTATGATACTTCAAATAAATATTTTTACACTATTAAAATATCTAATTTCTTGTTAGGATCAGGTTTTGTGTATGGGAAATAAGTTTTCAATACCTTAGAGAACAAATAGTGTTAGAATCCCCATTGAAAATGAAGCTTCTTCCAGGATAATTTGTATAAAATTCAGGTCATTATGAATATTTATACATATTGATATCAACTAAGTGTAACTTGACAATGATAACTCCCTAATTATACTTGTTTGGATCTACTTTAGAATTAGTGTATTTTTTTGAAAGCATATGTATTCTCAGTGTTTCAGGAGTCAAAATAACATCCATCAGTACATTTTAGAGTTCCCTTCAAAATACCTGTGGGTAGTTTTGTCAAATTTTTGGTAACATCTCCTTACATTAAACCTAATCTTAGATTCTATAAGGCTTGATGATGCATTTACATTTAACTACATTGCAGGTTTATATTATTGTTAATATCATGAGCTCATGAAATAACATCTGGTTAGCTATTCCAAAATCATATTTTTATTTCTCATTTCTTCTGTAATAGAGTTGATTTAATGGTGACAGTTTTTACTTTATACTGATGGACTCTTTTACCTTGTCATTTGATGCAACATATAGTGCCTTGGTGACAATGATACAATATTTAAAAAATGAATTGTGACAACCACATTGATTTAATATCAAGCATCTTAAATTAGGTTAGCACTGAAGCATTTTTAGAGCTCACTTTTTATAAATTTGATTTCCTATTGACATAATTACTTATTCTTTTCTTTTAGCTCTCTAATCTTTCTTCATTTACCAGTTTGGTAGAGGGCCGTATGATTTAGTGAGAGTTTCAACCTGATTTTCTTATATATATGTCAATAGCATAGATAATTACATTTATATATTTTTGAAAGTGTTCAAATGAAAAAATTGGATTAAAAGGAAAACCTTTAAACTCTTCACAATAATATTTCTTTTTTTTGTTATTTAGTATTTCATAAATGAATGAACTTAATATTCTGTTCCATATCAAGTAGTATTATAGCTTTGATCCTGCATATTATATTCATTGTTATAAGAATAGGTGAGACATTTTGATTTCCAATTGCATTTAGAGCTCACAGTCCTATACCCTAAAGTGTGAAATAAGGTTTTAGTTATTGCAATAAAGTAACTTGTGCCATACACTACTTTCACTTTTTTTAAATAAGTAATAATCCTGTACCAATTTATATTCCCACTAACGGTGTACAAGGGTTCCATTTTCTTCACACCCTCATAAGTACTTGTTATCTTTTGTCTTTATGATAATAATTATTCTTACAGGTGTAAGGTGATAGCTTCTTGAGGTTGTGATTTGCATTTTCCTGATGATTAGTGAAGTTGACCACCTTTTCATATATCTGTTGGCCATTTGTATGTCTTCTTTTGAGTAATGACTATTCAGGTCCTTTGCTCATTTTAAAACCAGGTTATGTGGTATACCATGTGAAAAACAGTATGGAGAGTCGTCAAAAAATTAAAAATAAAACTTCTTGATGACCCAGCAATCCTTCTTCTGGCATATATCCAAAATAAATAAAATCAGGATTTTGAAAAGATATCTGCACTCCCATGCTCATTTTCAGCATTATTCACAACAGCCAAAACATGGAAACACATTAAATGCCCATTGCTGGATGAATGGATTAATAGAATGTGGTATATATATATGTAGTGGAATATTATTCAGCCTTAAAAGAGAGATAAATAGTGCTATTTGCAACAACGTGGATTAACCTGGAGGACATTAAGCTAAGTGAATTAAGTGAAACATAGAAAGAAGGCATATACTGCATGAGCTCACAAGGAATCTAAAGAGTCAAACCATAGAAGCAGAAAGTAGAATAGTGATTATTATTGATTTGGGAGAGGAAGAAATCGGGAGATGTTGTTCAGGGGTACAAGGTTTATTACACAAGATAAATAAGTTCTAGAGATCTAATGCCTGGCAATGTGATTATGGTTAACCATTGTGTATTGTGTACTAGAAATTTGCTGACAAGGTAGATTTTAAATGTTCTCATAAAAAAAAGAAAATGTTTACTATATGAGGCGATGGATATGTTAAGTAGCTGGAATATGGTGATTATTTCAGGATATATATGTATATCAAATCATCAACTGTATACCTTATATACAATTCTAAAATTTCATATACCTCAATAGAGCTAGAAAAATAAAATAAGCTCTTAGTAATACAAGCCCAATTTCCACAATGTAAACATCTCATTTACAAATATAACATGCATGATACCAATATAAACTGCTTTTAGATACTATGCTGACTTGAAATAATTACTTGTGATTTGTCTATCAGATTTCCTAAAAAATGATTTATGATTTATTCAGATTTATTAATCAGATTGTTTTTATTTTCTCTATCTCCTTAATTTCTGCATTTATCTTTATCATTTCTTCCTTGTGATTGTCTTAGCTTACTGTACTGTTGGGAATTAAACTGTTTTATTTTTAATTTATATAAATTGAGATGGTTAATTTTATGTGTCAACTTGACTATGCATGGTATCCAGATATTTGGTCCAGCAGGTGTTTCTGTAGAGGTGTATTTTAGGTAAGAGTGACATTTAAATCAACAGATTTTGAGTAAAACAGGTTACCCTCCATAACGCAGTTATACCTCATCCTATCAGTTTAAGGCCTTAACAGAAAAAAAAAAAAGCTGACATCTCTAGAGGAAGAGGGAATTCTGCCAGCTGACTCCAAGCTTTTGTTACTCAAGCTATGATATTAACTCCTCCCTGGATCTCCAGTCTGCTAATCTACCCTGCAGATTTCAGACTCGCTAGCCTCCACAATTGCATGAGCCAATTTCTTCAAATAAATATCACACACACACCCATCTGTGTGTGTGTGTGTGTGTGTGTGTGTGTGTGTGTGTGTGTAGTTTCTTATTGGTTTTGTTTCTCTTTAAGATATATTTATTCTCCTGGTCACTGTCGAAATGCATGTTGTAGAAGCTGGCATGTAGTGTTTGCATTTTTTTTAAGAATTTCTGTAATGTACATATATTTGTATTTCCCCATTTACTTTATGTTTTTTCTTATTAGAAGGATTGTTTTTAAATTTTTTGTGGAAGGAACTTTTTGTTACCAAACACATATTGGTCTACCAAAATCCATATAAACTAAACACATCGTACATTTA
Organism: Phataginus tricuspis; assembly: GCA_029783875.1. NCBI lineage: Eukaryota > Metazoa > Chordata > Mammalia > Pholidota > Manidae > Phataginus > Phataginus tricuspis. The sequence goes on along the minus strand of JAQQAC010008350.1, from coordinate 2,604,489 downwards.
ATGCCTAACCAGATGGCTGTGATTGCTGCCCTGCGGCCGGGACGTCACTGCTGCCGGAGGAAGCCGGACACAGAGCCTGCAGTCTGCGTTATTGCAGAACTACAGCGACAGAAAATGGATCAGTGGTTACCAGAACCAGTTGTGAGGGAAGAGGATTCGCTACAAAATAGCATGAGGGAAGTTTTTGGAGTGGTGAAAATTTCTGAATAATGATTATGGAGATAGTTACTGCATTTGTTGAAATTAATTTAATTATATGTTTTAATTTGTGCATTTTATTCAATTATTTTCTCCATTTTGATTCAACATAAAGGTTTTCTCCCCCAAAAAGAATTGCTTAAAGGATATTTGAATACTATGGCAGTGCCCTTTCCTTACTTTTATTCATGCGGGAAGCCGTGTGCTAAGTCTACCAATGATTTTGTTAGGCCTCAGGGTATATAACTGAATAAGATAAAGTGTATCCTCACAGGGACTTAAGAATCCTCTTCTCACCATCAAATTTCAATGGCTATCGGAAAAGAGGCTCTGGTTCCAGGAACCAATTTCCTTCTCCAGCAAAGTATTTTCCTTTCACTTCTGTACACGACAAGTTCATGAAAGAAGAATAATGTGGATGAAAGGGATTTATGACTAAAAAAAAAAAAAAGAAAACACAGAAAGACAAAAAACAAAAAGAATATTTGTGTTTCTGTGACTATGTGTCACAGGGAGGGAGTATTGAAGACTTAAAGGCATGTGAGATGATTTAGCAAAAAGAAAAAAACTGTTAATGGAGTAATTTAATTTGAGATTAGAGTGTAGACTGATGTACATCTTCATGATTTAAAAAGTAAATTTATTAGCTGGATTTTTAAAACAGAAGAGTGTACATTTCTTCAGAATCTGCCTCATTTGAACTAACTATTTGAGATCATATCTCGGCTTCTAAAACAAAATGTAGAACCAAAGAGATCATTTTCAGGGAACTCCCACTGTAAACATATTGCATATGCAACATATAATGGGAACCACTGGAAGCATGGCCTAATACATGAGAGACTGAAACAGTTTCTTCACAAAGTAAAGTCTCATGGTATGATTATGCAGGAGAGATTGTGTTCAGTGGCATTTGAGAAGGTTTACTCTAGGAAGTAGCATTTGAGGAAAATTTTTAATATGAGTTGATACTTCTATGCATAGAAGGTGCTTTAACATTTTCAAAAGGGATTATAATGAATAAATTATATTAAATTATTAATTTAAACATTAAATTTAATTAATTAAAATGAGAAACAGAGTGAACCAAACATCTAATATCATATTGAAATTTATAATATATTTACATCAAATATTTACATAAAACATTTGCAGCCAAAATTAATCACATTCATGGAAAAGAAAATGTGGATGTAATAAAATATACATAAAAAACATGCTGTACAGCTGAGCCTCAATAAGGCTATTTTGAAAAGTACTAGAAACTTTTGCTTGGCAAGAAAAGATAAAATACTGCCAGATCGAACAGGTGTCTATTTTCTCTCGTATTGCAGTATCGTCTAGTGTTGGTTTCTTTTCCTTTTTATCCTGACCAGCAGGTTTCTTTACATCAAGACCCAGGGTGACAGCACTGCCTATTTTCCTCACCCAGGTCCAGCAGCATGAGTCATTAAATCTAAATGTGGATTCTTTAGAGGAAATTCCCCCTGAGATCCATTACTGGGAAGATACATCTCCTTTCTTTCCACACAGAGGGAATGAAATTATCTTTTCACAGTTGCAATACTTAACTAGATCCATATTGTTAAAAATCAAGCTCTCATAGGGCAGAAAGTCTGATGACTTACTTTCTATACAGTTTCAAATAGCCTGGATGTCTTGTTCTGGATAACTCTGAGAAGGAAAATACCTCCTAAAATTCCACAGAGGTACTCAGAATTTCTAAAAAGAGAAAAGTCAATCTAGGTACTCAGAGTGAACATGGGAAATAATTTAACGCAGGGCTCTTAGATGAACCTGTGGTTGATTCAAAATTGTCTATTTTCTTCCTGTCCTTTTTACTGCCTTTGTACCCCTTACAAAGGGGGCCTTCTCCAGTCTCAAGGTCCTCTCTGAGGTACAGAACAAACCTGAATAATCTCCTTCAGTGGCTGCAATTATGATGTGCAATAAGATCATTAGTGATTCAATTCGAAATCGCAGCAGGAACTCATAAAGCTTTTGCTAGTAAGAAATGGGGTATCTGTGTTTATAAAAACACAGGTCATTGGGAATTTATGCCTTTGGTGAAGACATTACTTTAAAATTTTTCCCTGCATATTTCTAACTCAAAATGCAGTCATTTGCTGTCTTATTACTGCTGGATCTTGCTATTTGCCAAAGTCCAGTTGCAATAAAGGTAAACCTGTATCAATGTGCTTCCATCTAAGGGGAATGCATTAAAAGTCCATCTTGGAAACACCCTAAAGGAGTGACATTAATTGACAGAAATTAGGCACTGTGGGAATAGAGTGAAGCAGATTATTTAGGCCGCGTGATTTTTTCCTGAAAACACGGCACACAGACAGCTATCATTCTGCCTTATATAAGCACTAAATATCATCCGTGTGGAACAAATTAAACAGTTTCTCTCTGTCAGTGGCATTCAGCAGAAACTTGCATTAAAAGAAATGGTTATAATGACAAATAAATAACTTCCAATATTACCTTTCAGTTCAATATTACCTTACAATTTCAAATGCCAGTCAGAGTAAAAGTAGATGAATGTGCATCTTTCAAGCAAAAACATTGCAATGTGATCTTCTACGTGATACTCACTTACAAAAATATTGGATGAGATGAAAATATCCATGAAGGAAAGTTTCTCATGGAAGAAGCATGCCTTGCACAGCTCAGTACATGAAAAAAAAGGTATTTACCAGACAAAATTAGATAACCTGAAAGAGTTTTAAAATGAGAAACTCTGAGTAAAACAAACATCTAAAATCATATTGAATTTACATTCATATCAAATATTTACAAAAAACATATTTAGAGCTGAAATTAATTGCTGTACAGTGCCTATCTAGATTACAAAAAGTAAAGTCTTCATACCATTTGGTTTCTTATATTATGCATTTACAAAGTTCCCATAATGTCCAGAGTTAGCTAAAGAGTAAATATATTTCAAGTGTAAGAATCTGGTAAAGTCTGAAGAGAAACAAAATTGTAAAAATTAAAACTCATGCATATGCATATTATTAATCATATTATCACCTTTCAGTCAATTGTAAGAGTTATTTATAGGAGAAAAAGTATATACAAAAGTAGGGTGAATATGATGAATGTCATAGTAATTATCATAATAACAATACAAATAGCATAATTTGAAATTTCCAGGGATGAATCTAGAAGGGCACCTTGAAGATTATTTTTTTTTAATCTGAGCATAAAATTACAAGTGGTGTATACATTAGTAGAAATTTAACATTTGGAGATGGAGGGAAACATTACAGAGATACATAGTGAAATATCACTTCTTCAGGGATGTATAGGTTGGCTTTGGTTTCGGGTAAATAAAGTGAAAGGAGACATATGGATGACAAAGACAAAAATTTAATTTTGATTAGGATGTTTTCCCATGATGTCAAATTAATTGTGGAATATTTGAAATTTTACTTTGTCTGGATGGTGCAGCTTCACCACATAATTCAATCATACATTTGGAAAATAACTTAGTTTCTTAGTATTGAAGCTTATTTATGCTGCTTACTGTATGTGGAGGTGATCATATGTCTTAATTTACCGGGAGTAATTCCGATGTACACTGACAGAGTCAGACAGGTATTTATTAATAGCTTCTCTTTCTCTCTCAAACATATGCTGGCTTGGGTGATATGCCCACCATAGGATTTGTTTAATTTCTTTAAGTTTCAGTTACCTTAGCATTAAGTATGGGGAATTGTCATAGCTACTGCATGGCACATTGCTGTCAGCAGTAAATTATATAGTCCCTGTAGAGTATTGAGTACCTTGCACAGAACAGTTGATAACTGCTAGTTATTATAATTTAATCATTACTAAAAAATGACGCCAAGTATTGTTGACTCTAAAATCAGTTGGAATGCCAATTATTTGGATGGTTTTAAACTTTTAATTAACTAGAATATTGACTAATTATTATATATAAACCAGTAGTTGTAAAAATCCCTTTTTTCTCTCTTTTCTCTCTCATTCACACACACACACACACACACACCCCGACACACTATGAGAAATTATCTTCCAGTGACATTGTTTGAACGTTATTCTAATAAATAGAAAGGGTTACTCCTACATCCCAACTGATTATTTAAATATAGGTTGCTCCATGGAAGAATATAATTCAGGAGATACAAACAGGTGATCGAGATGACAGCGATGTAGCATTTCTAATTTACTTTCTCAGATACACATTAAACTCTTTGATAAAAGTAACATAGAGCCTGGAATTATTTGTAAAAGTACTTAATGAATCTTTTCAGTATTTTTATAAATGATTACATGTAAAGATATCCTGAACCCAAACCCATAAAAATGTTAGCTTTAACACGATATTTTGTTTCAGTACAAAGATGCCTTTTAGATTTATGAGGACATTAAGATATATCTAGTTAAGAAATAAAGCACTCCACCAGCTAATAAAAACATTAATATAGAGTAATAAAAATATTTTTAAATGTCTTCATATAAAAGTGTTTTAACATTAATGTTCTATTCGTTTTGAGCTATTCAATTAAATTTAACATTTTCTCACAAAGCATTAGAAATTACAGAATATTCTGATTTCTGTAGCAACTAGAATCCATGTAAGCCACAATTCAGCTTCTTCATAGGTCCGGTAGAATTTTAATGTTTCTGAAAGATTCAGGCAATTTTCTTAACAGATTGATATTGTACAATATTTTTTGTTATATTTTTTAAATTTACTCCATTGATATACTCTTACAAGGCTTCTCAAAATCCAGAGGATACATCAGTGTGTCTTTTCTAGGAGTCAGCAAAGTTCATAATCAAGACACAAATTAATTGCCTCCTAATCTGGGGGAAGATCCCTAATAGCTTACACACAATAGTCAACTCATTAATCGTTCAAGGGGAAATTCGATTACAGCCTCACTGGGTGGTGTTATAAGCATGCCATCAATCTGAACATGAGTAGAAATGTGCAGCTTGAGTCTAAATGGTTCTGCAGAAGAATTTTAGTTTCCTTTTCTCCACCTAATTTCCCGTTACTGAAAGGAAGTGAGTCTTTCAGAAAAGTAACCAGAGATAGCCTTAGGGATAATAAAACAAATCAGGCTGCAGAAAAGAAAAAGAAGAGAATTTTCTCTTTATTTGAGAAGTTTTGTGGTCTGGGAGAGAATGTAAAAATGTGGACCAAGCAGAATTAGTCTTGGGTACTGACTTCTTCCAACCGACTCCAGTTGTGTCAAATTTGAGTCTGTTTAGATTATGATGCACTTCAGCTAGTTTTGCAAGCACATGAACAAATTCATGAATTGCATTTAACCTTTATAGAATAGACTATGAGTGTAAATTGGAGTGAAAGAAGATGGAAGAGTGTTTTGGCTGCTATGTAGAGGATTCTGCATGTCTTGGGAGAGACTAACCTGATTCTCTTCCTTGGCAGGTCTTTGACCCAGCCGAATTTCTTACAAAAACACATCCATAGCCTGGTGAAGTTTGGGATATAACAATCATTATGCATTCCATGATATTGTTTTGATCCATCTTAGAACCCACAGATAAGACATTTCCAGGGTAGGGACAGTAATGTCTTATAGAGAAACAAGAGTCAAAAATGGAAGTCACACACTAAAGCAAGCCATACATAAGTCAGTAAATTATAGGAAGAGCTTGTAGGAAACATATGATACTCATCATGTAACAAGAGATTGCTTGTATGTCTAGTCTAGCAGGCAGAAGTCCAACTGAGAGAAATTGGGTGTCTACAAAAATCATAGCACAGAATTCGGAAGTAAAGACCAAAAACATTAATTGATTCAAATAGAACAAACAGTTACAGCTGAGATGTTTTATTTGCTGTTGGCAGGGTCTGTGGGCCACAGTCTGATCCATGGTTGGGGAAATTTTTTAGAGAAAGCTGCAATTTCCACAAGAACTGGGTTATTGGCAGGCAACCAAAATAGGGGCAATAAGAGAGGAACTTGGGAAAATGGACACAATAAAAACCCAAATATTAAAAGGGAGGCCCAAAGTCAGAACAATTCTAGCAGTGTACACTGACTGAAGGGTCCTGAGTGCTGGGTAAACGTTATTTCATGTTCTCCTGCTTAAGTCAAATACCTTTGGGAGACAGAGGTTTAACTGCAGGGATGCAAGTAGCCTGAAGGGTAGGTTGTATTTAAAAGAGGGGAACTTTGGGGCATGAAAGGCAGTAACAAGTATCTTAAGCAATAATTTCACACTGAGCATAGTAGGCTTGATTATTGTATACTTTGTTTACAAGTTATAACTTTCAGAGCAGTTACCAAATCTTTATTATCTTCATTTTCTTTTAAAATGCCTAGAGCAATGTTTATTCATATGAAACAGACATTTGTTATCTCCAGGTTGCAATTTTGGGAATTTCACCTCTCTAATCACTTTTTTGTTTGTTTGATTTTTGCCATATTTTTTTTGTGAATATACATTGGCCTTACTTTTAAGCATGAATTTCTGACAACTGGTGACCTACAAATATAAGAATTCTAGGACAGAAAGGAAAGACTATATAAACTTGTAAAGGCATTATTTGAGCATAAAAATAATTTTCAGCACTTTCTTATTCATAATTAATTGTTTATTCATATTAGTCACATGTTATTTCAGCTATTCATGACAAATTCTAGCTATACTTTGCTAACTGAATTCTTCAAATTTCACAAACAGTATATGTACTATCTGCTATTTTCCAGACCTCTGCTAGTTGCTGTGGGTAAAATCATAGTGTTTCCAGAATCTCTCTCCTGGCCTTACTGCATTTCCATATCAATAGGTGTTTCTAAGGGGCGGAGAGAAGTATCCATCTCCATATCAATAGGTCATTACAAGGGGGAGGGAGGGCATATCTGGACAGAAGAGGTTGGGTGGGGTCCCTTTTTGTAGCTGGGTGTGAGAGACACGGGTGAGCCAAAGCAGATGACTGCTTTTAAGCAATAAACGGTTTCTCCCACTTTATTTCTCCTTTTGACTGATTTCAGTTTCAAATGTAATTTGCCCTGGGCTGGGAGCAGATATTTCCCCGGGAGTTACACCTAATGGTAGTCGGCCACACCTCTGAACCCGAAATCTGTCTTCAGGGGTGCGATGCTTGGGCGGGCCCCTGGGGGTGGTGCGGAGGCCCTAGTGACTGCTGCGGTTGGGGCTGACTCACCCTTACCTTTGGCCACGGTGGAGGTGCAGCTTTACCTGGGAACCCCTATCCATGGGGCTTCCTCTTGCGTAGCCCCAACTGGGACACTGGTCGAGTAAATCACCTCCTAGAATGGCTTTCCCCAGAATTGGGAAAGGGTAGAGACACCGGAAGCTGTGAATTAGCCTTCTGTGAGATAGAAGACTGCTTAGAGGCCCTGAGTGACTGTGTGACAGCAAGGATTGTGGAATATTTGTTTCTCAAGATAGTGGAAAGGGTTATCGAGGAGAGAGACACACTTTGGTGTCACTTGAAGGAGCTGGGCAATGACCTATGGGATGCCCTTAAGAAAGAAAGTTACTGAGAAGACAGGTTGAGCTCCTGGAAGACACCTTAGCAGCAAGGGAGGAGGCAGTTGGAGAATCTGCGTTGCAGGAGGCTGTGGGGAGGGGGAGGAAGGAGCAGTGCCTTCAGCCCTCGAGACAGTGGAGGAGATGTTGGGGGAATACAAGGGGGTGGGGCCAAGGGTGGAACTGGTGCCAAGGCTACAGCCCGAGGCACCAGCCTCTCCCATATTGAAGACTCTCCCAGTTGTAATCAAGAAAATAAAAACAACACCATGGACTCCTCAGGGGTGGGAGCTTCCCCCTCCCCAGGTTGTGGAGCGCTCCAGGCTCCACCCCTGTACCCAGGACGAGCTGGTGGGCATGAACAGCAGGTTTCAGCAGAAGCCATCGGAAACTCGGCCTATGTGGCTTTTGCATCTCTGGGATGTGGGGGTGGGAAACGTTGTTATGTTGGGCTCTGAAATGAGTAGACTGGATTCCTTGATGACCCGCCTTTCCCTGTGGCAGTGGTCGCAAAGGAAGGACTTGCTTTTGAGCCATCGGTAGCCGAGAGTCCTTATCAGGAGGGAAAAGCCCCAATACCTGAAGATGCCTGTTATACAGACGGCTCCAGTCATGGGCAGCCCCCGAAGTGGAGGGCTGTGGCTTTTCATCCTAAGACTGAGACAACATGGATGGAGGATGTAGAGGGGAAGAGCAGACAATGGGCTGAGTTGCAGGCATTATAGCTCGTGATCACCCAGAAGCCCTCCCCTGTAGTTGTCTGCACTGACAGCTGGGCCGTCTATCAGGGCTTGACCCTGTGGCTGCCAACATGATACCATGTCAACTGGAAGGTTGGTCACCAGCCCCTTTGGCGACAAGAGGTGTGGCAAGACATATAGGCCTCTGGTCAGACTAAGGCTGTTACCGTATATCATGTGACTGGCCATTTGCCTTTGGCATCCCCAGGGAATGATGAAGCAGACACACTGACCCTGGTACACTGGCTAGAAGGAAAGCCTGCCTCTGCTGTGGCCCAATGTTTACACCAGCACTTGTTGCACATGGGACAAAAGACAATGTGGGCTTGTTGTTAATCTTTGAAGAAGTCAGCAGAGCCCGGAAGGAGTGCCGTGTGTGCTCTAAGAGGGACTTACACTGAGTCCTGCAGCAACATGGGACAATAGCAAAAGGGCCGGTATCCCTTGTCAGGTGGCAGATAGACTGTATTGGGCCTCTGCCCACATCAGAAGGATATCGGTGTGCCATGACCTGTGTGGACACGGCTACTGGCCTGTTGGTTGCTTTTCCTGAACACGTGCAGATCAGCAAACCACCAAGAGGGGTCTAGAGGGTCTCTTTGCAGCTGCAGATGATTGAGAGTGATCAAGTCACCTACTTTACTGGACATTCATTAGAAGAATGGGGGTAACAATTAGGAATAAAGCGGAAGTTCCATGTGCCATATAGCCCTACCAGGGAAGGCATGATAGAGAGGTACAATGGTTTGTTGAAATCTGGCCTGAAGTCAGACACCAATAGTCTACAGGGCTGGTCAGTTTGCTACGGACAATGCAAAGGCATTTGAGTGAGAAGCCCTAAAAAGGAGCCTTGAGCTCTGTAGATATGCTAGCACACCTTAATGCCTCTCCTATACAACTGTATGTGCAAGCCAAAGAGGAACTATTGCAGTCAGGATATGGCCAGCAGAGCAACAACCTGCTGCCCACCCCCACTGTGTTAAACTCTGGAGACACTGTTGAGTAGATGTGGCCTTGAACATTTCAACAGATGGACCAGTGATGGCTGGTACATTGGGGAAAAGGCCTGGAAGCTGGCCTCGTATGTGTTCCTGTAATAACAGCAGAGTGGCCTCCAAAGATCATGGTAGTGTACCCAATACATTCAGGAGGTAAGAGCATCTTATGGGGAAGGTTTGTTTTATCTTTATGGCCAATGCATATACCTCCCTTAGCCCTATATATTGACCCATCTGTGACTCTCACAGGGAGAGGGGTGAAATTCTGGTATACTAGACCAGGACAAGACCCCATTCCTGCTACTGTCCTATCACAGGACCACTCTCTTGCATGCATCTTACCTGATGGACAAGATTTGCCTATGCTAGTGTCATTAAAATGTGTATCTTATCACCCTTAAAGTTATTTTATTCTACAGTCCCTATGGCCTGGACCTGCCCCCTCTCTGCAGCTGCCACGTGATGATTGCTCTGATCTCCCTACCTGTTCAGCTACTGACCACCTGTGGTACAGGCAAGCTATGGACTTAATCTGTGTAGGACTTTGATTTAGCTGAATCCTCTGGTTTGAGGATTATCATGATTTTATTACTGTTGTTATTTTATGCTATTAGTCTGGCTACAGTGCTCCAGTTTTCTTGCACAGGGGCCATTGAGGAAGATGGGGAACGAAGATTGTGAGGAGAGATTTCTGGAAGGGTGGGCTGTGCGTAAAATTCCAGTATTTCCAGAATCTCACCTGGCCTTGTGCATCTCCATATCAGTAGGTATTTCCAAGGGTGGAGAGAGTGAGGGTATAACTGGATCAGAGAAGTTTGGTGGGGTCCCTTTTAGCAGCCCTGTCATGAGAGACACGGGTGAGCAGAACTGGATGGACGACTGCTTGTAAACAATAAACAGGTTTCTCCCACTTTATTTTTCCCTTTGACTAATTTCAGTTTCCAAGGCAATTTGTCCCAGGCTCGGAGATTTTCCCCCTTGAGTTACAATATATAAATATAGTGAAATGATCACCAGAATAAATTTAGCTAACATATATCACCATACGTAGTCACAAAATATTTTTTTGTGATGAGAACTTTTAATATCTATTCTCTTAGCCTATTAAACATTTTAACCTATGTCACTATAAGTTCAATTATTTAATTATTTCCCTTTTGCTTTGGTTTCCAATCTCTGGGCCTTTAATCCATTCTGGCCCATAAGTAGATATATTAATTGATTCACTGTATAAATGTTCCCCAAATCTCCAAAATACAAAAAAACATTTGTGCATATGGGTTTTTGTGCATACCCAATTCCTCCTCTCTAGGGATTTATAATCTAAACAATATTGGAAAACATATAGATATAAAACAATTACATAACAAAAGCTTATGATGAAATACTGTTTCAAAATATAAAAGCTTCTTTTTTGTCTGACTGCATAGCTCCTTTTGCTTTAAGAGATTTGAGCCTCACCACCTCCTAATGTACCATTATTTCCTTTTAAGTTGAGATAATGACGTTACATAGTGAATAGCAGAAATAAAATTCAGACTGTTACCTAACTACAGTATGTGTAATCTTTCCTAAATATCAATTAACTTTGTAGAAGGAGGCTCAGTAAAAAGTAAGCTTATTTATTTAGTGATATGGCAGAGAAGACTTCAACAAAGACATGCATCTTAACTTCATCTTTAAAAAGGGGATGTAATCTAGATAGTGGGGATAGAAAGATAGGCACCCTAGGAGCAGAACAATATAAACAAAGGCATGGAGATAAAAGTTAGCCCAATATGTTACTGAAAACAGTAAAAATCAAGTGCAAAAGTCTGATCGAATCATTCTACCCTACACTTGTTTGTCTCAAATTCATTGCTAACCCTTTATCCAATTGACCTATCAGGTCTGGAATTACTTTCAGAGTAGAAACATTACTTTAACTCAGCATATATTTCCAAGTCTTACACCAAGAGTGTTTTGTCTTCCTTCACTTGTAAACAATACTGTGTCTTGATGAAGGAATATTGGATCCACACTTTATATAGGAATCTATTAGATTTTTAAATTACATGGTGCTGTATGTGTCACACTCCAGCAAGCTCATTCCTTAAAGGATAAAGTTAATCATGGAGAGAATACTTGTGCCAGGAACACAAATGCCTGATGAATATACAAGGTTAAATAAGTGAAATATGTATTGCTGAAATGAAGACTGCACTGAGATTTGCCAGCCTACCAAGGAACCAGAAAAGGCTTCTCAAATGCATTATTTAATGTGGAACTATACAAATGGTCATCTTCTATTGCATAGTATAGCTTTTCGTTTCATTTACCACAGGGGTGGCCATCAGACAAAATGTCCATTTTAATATATACCACTCAAGTGTGAAAGTAACCTTTTGCTGTAATGCTTTATTCAAGAACTAGCCTGGTGTTTTTAATTACCTAACACTACCCTAAAATTTGCAGTCACCCAAAGAATAGCTTTCCAAAAAATAGCCCTGTTTTAATTACTTCCATTTTTACATAGCTTAATATGAAATCTGTTTTACATCCCAGTTGTAATTATGAGCATAATTGGTGTAAAAATTGTAATGGTAGTTGCAGCTGCCATATGTGAGGGCTGAACATTCCAATAGTATAAAAATATTATTCCCAAGTCCAAATAGAGATGTGAGTTGCCAAATACAGTTGGTATGAAGCTAAGTTTTGGAAATTTCTAGTGATGATAGTTATTCTACTGTTTACAAATTACTGCTAGTTTTAATTTTCCTCCGTTTTGTAATTTCTTCATTCAATTTCTAATAATGTAATAAGGTACAGGCAGCATTTTTTTCTGCTTAGACTCCAAATAAAAACAGTAACAGTACTTCTAAGAGTATAAATAATTTAGACATTTAGATAGTTTACAATCTAATCAGCTTTTAAAATGCATAATGTTGACTACAAAATATCTTAAAATTGCAATTAACTTTAAATATGCATTTCAGTTGAACATGAAGAAAGAGGAGTATAGTAACAGGAGATATCTTTAGTAACTGATTCTGTGAGAAAATATTCACTTTCAGGTAAACCATATTTGTCATACCCAGCTATTATAGACACCTGAAATTATGAATTATTGTTACTTATTTTCAAATATTAATAATATATTTTAGAATTAGTCTACATAGAAAAACATTTTCAATATTTTTAAAATAACAACTTAAAATGATCAAAGAATGAATATTTATTTTATATGAAAGAATGAACATGTAGGTACCAAGGGCACTTATTTATAAAATTTGGACTTTAAACATTGTAAGTATTGACAACCTTCAAATCTCCCAGTCGGTTAAAACTTTCAATTATCTTTGGTTTTCAAAACAAAGCCTCCTTCTGGGCTACATGAGTTATTAAGATTGCATTTATCATTTGCAGTCTTTTTTTTTTAATTCAACCTTTGTGTTTTGGTGTAGGCTGACAACTGCGAAAATACTTAGCATAGGGCTGTCACCGCTCACAAAACTGCACTTTGTCATCTTTACCTTGCACTCCCACCAAAAGACTCTCAAAAGAAGAGAAAAATCACCACTGTGGGTGTAAATAAGTCATCCCCAGTAAAAGGTCCTCTTAAAATTCTTAGATATTTGGACATTGCTCTCTGAGAGTATCCTTTGAGCTCTAATGCTGTGGTCATATACGTGGCACAAAGGACCAGATTCCAAATCAGGGCTATGTATACAACATGGATCAAATTGTCTGTTAACAGGTGTATTTTGTCAGGTTAAATATAAGATTTGGGGTAAGATTGGGAAAACATTAATTCTGATACCTTTATTTTGGAGTTGTTAGGAATCAAATAATGAAGTTTAAAATTTCCATGTCTCTCTACATCAAGTATTACTTTATGGTAGTTATTCAATTTGAATTTGCAGGATTGCTGATTGTTATAATAGTATGTTTTATATTAAAAATAAGGCAGATTTTTCAAATTTAAAAATATGTAATTATTGAATAAGCTCAAATTCATAAAAACAGTATCTTGACAAATTTTAATCATAGATAATATTAAATTTTATTGTATTTTTTCTTTGATTATAACTTTGCATATTACCATGGACTAGAAATATGTCCCCCCTCAAAATTCATACTGAAATTCTAATCCCCAATGTGATTACTCTCAAGATTTCTTTGATAAAACGTTACTAATATTTTTCAAGTTAAAAGAAAATCCTCAAAATTATCTTATTAAAACTGATGGATCATAAATTAATTTTGAATAGACTGATTTGTTTTTAATATAGATCTATGCCTTCTATATATTTGTAATTTTTGGTCCTATATTGTTTTATACTTATATGTGATATAGCTATAGAGAATCAGAAACTTCATTAGATGCTGTAGACATAGATATAGGTATGCTCATAAATATATTCAGAAATATTCTACAATCTATATTGTCATGAAATATTAATTCATGGGTGGACAATATACAAATTATATACAGATAAATAGATAAATACAATATCATGTGGTATACATAATGACATGTATACAGAAAATACAGAAATGGTGTTGTAGATCAAGACCAATGGCAGACTGTGGAAGCCAAAAAAGTTTGAGTTTTATGCTATCTTTCCTACATCCTAATTTTGTAATACTAGGTAAGTTATTTAGTCTTTTAACCCTCAGTTTTGTCAACTCAAATAACATTATCCAGTATTATAATGTATATACAGTGTTTAACATGCTGTTATGAAATCATGCTTTATTGGTAACAATGATGATTACAGTATCTAAAAGAGTAAGTTGAAATTTCATATAGATAGTAATAAAGGATAAGACGTTTTGAAAAATAAGAATGTTCCCGGATGATGGAGAAGGGTACACCGAGCAGACAGAATAAAGGCAAGATAGTGGGTACATACTTATGTGGACCACATGAGGGCATATTAGGTATGTATGAGATGGGAATTTGTACAGTGATCCAATGATGGAGTGCAAACAAAGGACATGGAAGCCTCAATTTCTCTTTTGGAAGGGTATGGCTGCGTAGAATATGGCTTTAAGGGAAGCAAGATTTTAGATAGGAACTTCTAGGAAACTACAATATCGAAGTAACCCACAAAAGAGAGGATGGTGGCCAGAACTAGAGGGCTGACGGTGAAAACAGAGGGGGCAGATGGAATTAAGATCCATGTGGGGGATGGATTTTCAAAATTAAAAGATGGGGAGTAAATTTGGGGCTTATTTATGACATTATGGTAAAAAGGTAGAAACTGGTACATTCAAACAGGAAATAAAAATCAAAGGGGTCACTGGGCTTAGGTGGGAAGAGAATGATTTGTTTTAGACATGCTGAGACTGAAATGTTTATTGGACATTAGGATGGAGTTCTCTATTAAGCAATGGATTTCATGAAGAAAGTTGCTGGGATGGTAACACAAACATGGGGGTTATTAGTGCACAGGTGACGTTAAAGTCCAGTGGAAAAGCAATTAAGGAAACTGTTTAGAGGTGTACTTTGTCCCCCAGTTTTATTGACATAAAATTGACAAATGAATTAGGCCAAAAATAAAAATAAAAAGCATCCAAATCAGAAAGGAAGAAGTACAATTCCTTTGTTCGCAGATATCTTATATATAGACAGCCATAAAGACTTTCCACCAAAAAACTGCTAGAATTAATAAATAAATTCAGTAAAGTTTCAAGATAGAAAATCAATCTGAAAAAATCAGTTGTGTATCTATACAGAAACTGCCAGAAAAAGAAATTAAGAAAACAATTCCATTAACAATAACATTAAAAAGAATAAATTTAACCAAGGATATGAAAGATTTGTACACTGAAAACTATAAAGCACTGATGAAAGAAATGGAAAATAATTTTTAAATTCTGTATTTATGGATTAAAATAATTAATATTGAGAAAATATCCACACTACACAAAGTGAAATACAGATTAAATGCAATCTCTATCAAAATTCCAAAGATATTTTTCACAGAAATAGAAAAAACAGCCCTAAAATTAAAATGGAATCACAAAAGATCCTGAATAGCTAAAACAATCTTGAGCAAGAAGAGCAAAGCTGGAGGATCACACTTCCTGATCTCAAACTATATCATGAAACTAGAGTCATCAAAACAATATGGTGCTGACATAAAAACAGACATATAGATTAATGGAACAGAATAGAGAACCCAGAAATAAACCCACAAATATATGGCCAATTAGTTTTTGACAAGAGGCCCCAAGAACACA
The DNA here is from genome assembly GCA_029783875.1 of Phataginus tricuspis. NCBI lineage: Eukaryota > Metazoa > Chordata > Mammalia > Pholidota > Manidae > Phataginus > Phataginus tricuspis. The sequence continues at coordinate 2,588,819 of JAQQAC010008350.1, read as the reverse complement.
CAATGGAAATAGTCTATTCAATAAATGGTACTGGGAAAAATATGCAAAAGAATGAAATAGAATCCTATTTTACACCATAAACAAAATAAACTCAAAATGGATTAAGGACTTAAATGTAAGATCTGAAAGCATAAAATTCCTGGAAGAAAATATAGCAGATAAACCACTTGACCTTGGTCTTGGCAATGATATTTGGGGTTTTGGATTTGACACAAAAGCAAAGGCAATAAAGGCAAAATATTAGCAAGGAGGACTGCAACAAACTAAAAAGTTTCTGCACAACAAAGGACACAGTCAGCAAAATGAAAAGACGACCTATGGAACGGAAGAAAACATTTGCAAATCATATGTCCAATAAGTGATTAATATCTAAAATATATAAGGACATCATAGAACTCAGCATCAAAAAACTAATACACCAATTTTAAAAATAGGAAACTCTTTGGAGGAAGAGAAAAAGATTATACAATACAAGGGAGAACAAACTTTCTAAAAATGGCTGTAAGAAGTAGACACTTTAAAAAAGGATTTTGGATTTTGTAACAGGAGCTGTTAACATAGCAAAAGCAGTTTCAGTGAAGTTATGAGAAATGCAGGCAGATTCTAGTATGGTTAGTAATTAATGTGAAGTAATGATGAGGAAAGAAAATGTAGACGATTTTTCTTTTTTAAGAGTCTTGGATGTTAAAAAGAAAATTGATGACAAAATGGTGAGGGTAGAAGGAAAACGAGACAGGGAAGGGAGAGAGGAGACTGACAGAGAGAGGGGAGGGAAAGAAGTGGGTATAGAAAACACCACACTGGAAAAGATTGATAATGTGTTAAATGCCAGTTCCCAATAATAGAGATTCCTATTTACAACTTCTGGATTGCACTTGAGGAATATGCATTTTACCACTGAAACAGATATTAGTTTCCAAAATTGAACATAATTGTAATATCCAAATTCATTTTTATTATTAATGACAGTTAAAAATTTTTATCTCTGTGTCAACTTTCAAAAGTCATTAACGCATCTTTCAGACATGCTTATAAACAGTATACACATATGTAAATAAGTATATATCAGCATATATCAAGTATATATGTCAGTACATATAAATACATATATCAGAATGTTCTGATACATATACACACGCATATTATATATCTATATATTATGTGTGTGTGTGTGTGTGTGTATTCAGTGTGATGGCTGCCTCTGTGGTGAGAGATGGGCAAATGTGTAGTGCAGCACAAAGAACACTGTATTCCCTAGTCATTTTATTTTTTTAAATTTCCTAAGTCAGATGATGGTACATGTATTTGATTTGCCACTTAAAAAAACCTGCCCATCTTTTCTATGCTTTGTATATAATTATAATAAAATGTTAAAAGGGGAACCAAACTGAATATATACACTGATGTATATCTTTTCAAGATATAGTCACAAGTAATAGATATCAAGATACCCATAGAGGTAGAGCAAAAAATAACTCTTTATTAAAGTTTTCTGTCTGAGATCAACTGAATCCCATTCTGGTTGAATAAAACGGCAACAAGAATTAGAGGATAGCGGGCATGTCTCATGATCCCTGATGCGCCACAAGGTCAGACTGTGCGTCTGGGGACAACCTCCCAAAGTACCCTGCAGAGCAGGTTTGGGGATGAAAACTTTGCAGCTTCCAAGCACCAAATAACAGCTTGAACTACCAACCAACCAGCCCTCATCACTCAGCCCTGTTTTTCCCGGAGTTGGTCTTCCGGTACCTGCTGTCAGAGGTAGATTCTCACCATCCCCATTTGCTTGCATGACCAGGGTTGTTTTACTTCTGTTCTTGAGCCCATGTCACACAACTATGTACTATTTGCAAGGAAAATGCAATAGCTGATATTTTTAAACTCCTACAATTGTAGGCTTTCTTAGCTTTTCACTGATAATCATAATGTAGGGATTTTCCCCAAGTACAGAAAAGGTGTTCAGATGCTGGGCAACTAAAAAGAGAGAGAGAGTGTTTATCTTAAGCTGTGTTCATGATGTGGACACCATCTAGAATTTCAAGGCGAAATTAACAAATTAAGGGCCATAGAATATCTTGCTTTCTACATTTACATATAGAAAGCAGAGCTTCTCAATCTCATCACTGAGATTTTGGGCCAGATGATTCTTTATGTAGGATCTTTCCTGTGCGTTGTAGAATGTAAAGTGGCATCTCTGGTGTCTACCCATTTGATGCCCAGAGTTGCACCCTACCCCTCCCACCTGTGACACACCAAAGTTCCTCCATTCATTATCAGATGTCTTTTGGCTGGGCAAATTTGTCCTAGTTGAGAAGCACTGCGACCTAATGATGCTAATGCACAGCTTCATCATAACAGACAATGTGGAGAGTGTAAGATGACATTCCAGTCCATAGCATAGATGTTGATAAATACATTTTAATCCATATACATTTTCTTCAAATAGAATTTAATTTTAATGAGAACATGCATCCATTTTTTAAATTAATTAATTAATTAATTAATTAATTTTATTTTTTTATAATTTATTTTGGTATCATTAATCTACAAGTGCATGTGCAATACCATGGTGATTAAACTACCCCCTTCATCAGGTCCCCCCCACCGACCCCATTACAGTCACTGTCCATCAGCATAGTGAGATGCTATAGAGTCACTACTTGTCTTATCTGAGTTGTATAGCCCTCCCCATGCCCCTGCAAACATTACTTCTGCTAATCGTAATGCCCCTTTTACCCTCTTATCCCTCCCTTCCCACCCATCTTCCCCAGTCCCTTTCCCTTTGGTAACTATTAGTCCATTCTTGGGTTCTGTGAGTCTGCTGCTGTTTTGTTCCTGCAGTTTTTTTTGTTGTTGTTCTTTGTTCTTATACTCCACATATGAGTGAAATCATTTGATACTTGTCTTTTTTTGACTTGGCTTATTTCACTGAGCATAATACCCTCCAGCTCCATCCATGTTGTTGCAAATAGTAAGATTTGTTTTCTTCTTATGGCTGAATAATATTCCATTGTGTATATGTACCACCTCTTCTTTATCCATTCATCTACTGATGGACACTTAGGTTGCTTCCATTTCTTGGCTATTGTAAATAGTGCTGCGATAAACATAGGGGTGCATATGTCTTTTTGAAACTGGGCTGCTGCATTCTTAGGGTAAATTCCTAGGAGTGGGATTCCTGGGTCAAATGGTATTTCTATTTTGAGTTTTTTGAGGAACCTCCATACTGCTTTCCACAATGGTTGAACTAATTTGCATTCCCACCAGGAGTGTAGGAGGGTTCCCTTTTCTCCACATCCTCGCCAACATTTGTTGTTGTTTGTGTTTTGGATGTTGGCCATCCTCACTGGTGTGAGGTGATATCTCACTGTGGTTTTAATTTGCATTTCTCTGATGACCAGCGATGTGGAGCATCTTTTCATGTGCCTGTTGGACATCTGAATTTCTTCTTTGGAGAAGTGTCTGTTTAGCTCCTCTGCCCATTTCTTAATTGGGTTATTTGCTTTTTGTTTGTTAAGGTGCGTGAGTTCTTTATATATTTTGGATGTCAACCCCTTATCAGATACATCATTTATGAATATATTTTCCCATACTGTAGGATGTCTTTTTGTTCTACTGATGGTGTCCTTTGCTGTACAGAAGGTTTTCAGCTTGATATAGTCCCACTTGTTCATTTTTGCTTTTGTTTCCCTTGCCTGGGGAGATATGTTCATGAAGAAGTCACTCATGTTTATGTCCAAGAGATTTTTGCCTATGTTTTTTTCTAAGAGTTTTATGGTTTCATGACTTACATTCAGGTCTTTGATCCACCCTGAGTTTACCTTTGTCTATGGGGCTAGACAATAGTCCAGTTTCATTCTCTTACATGCAGTTGTCCAGTTTTTCCAACACCAGCTGCTGAAGAGGCTGTCATCTCCCCATTGTATATCCAAGGCTCTGTTATCAAATATTAATTGACTGTATATGTTTGGGTTAATGTTTGGATTTTCTATTCTGTACCACTGGTCTGTGGGTCTGTTTTTGTGCCAGGACCAAATTGTCTTGATTACTGTGGCTTTGTAGTAGAGCTTGAAGTCAGGGAGTGTAATTCCCTCTGTTTGATTCCTCCTTCTCAGGATTGCTTTGGCTATTCGGGGTCTTTTCTGGTTCCATATGAATTTTAGGATTATTTGTTCCAGTTCATTGAAGAAAGCTGTTGGTAGTTTGATAGGGATTGCGTTGAATCTGTAGATTGCTTTAGGTAGTATAGCCATTTTGACAATATTTATTCTTCCTAGCCAAGAGCATGGGATGCATTTCCATTTGTTAGTGTCCTCTTTAATTTCTCTTAGGAGTGTCTTGTATTTTCAGAGTACAGGTCTATCACTTCCTTCGTTAGGTTTATTCCTAGGTATTTTATTCTTTTTGATGCAATTGTGAATGGAATTGTTTTTCTGATTTCTCTTTCTGTTAGTTCATCATTAATGTATAGGAAAGCAACAGATTTCTGTGTGTTAATTTTGTATCCTGCAACTTTGCTGAATTCAGATATTAGTTCTAGTAGTTTTGGAGTAGAGTCTTTAGGGTTAAGAACATCCATCCTTTTATGGCATGGCCATGATAAAAGTCCAAGCCGCATGTCAGTAAGTATAAGATCGCACTCAAGATTTCACAGTTAGATCGCATGCACTCGGCTACTGCTTCTCATTTATTAACTGTGTGATGTGGCACAAATGACTGTGCCTTAGTTTTGCCTCTATTAAATGGAGGCTTAAAAAGTAAACATATTAAAGGCTTATTGTGAGAATTAAATGAGTTAATGCACACCTGGTCTATACTGAGTACCCAATAGATACGAGCTATTTTTGAAAGAAAGATTAAATTTGAGGAGCCTTCCTGTTTTGGAACTGATTTCAGAATCCGCGCAATTTCTTTGGCCATAACCTACTCCTTTTACTTAGTTTTGCCTAATAGTTGCCAGCAAAGCAGCCGTCTTTCTGTGTTGAATCAGCCCTGCTCCACTGCACCTTCAAAGGGGCATCGGTCATCCTGCTTAGAATATGCCTTTAGGCATTTCTCCAGCTGGGCTTCCGTCTTCCTGAAAGAGGCGTTGTCCACTGGCTTCGACCTGTCACTCTTAGCTTAACTGTCACCCAGAGAGATTTTCCATGATCATCCAAATACAAATGACTACTCAGGGACTATCACATAATCGTATTTTAATTTTATGCATACCATATACCGTATGTTTTTATGTATGAGATGCATAAATGAATTAATCCATTTATTTATTTATAGTCTATGTCCCTGAAGTAGAATTTAAGCTCTATTAGGGAAGAAACTTGTGTGGCTTTTTCACATATATCCCAGAGTGCTGGCATAGTGTCAGGCCGACAGTAAGGCTAAGTGTTTTTTGAGGGAGTGAATGAAGAAATCAGGATTAAAAATTTCCTGAGGAATTGAGAAGGTTTTTCACCGTTACTAAATCCTTTGGTATCCCCTTACCAAAAAAGTTTTATCTAGAGGGTAGCTAAGTGGCAATAGAGCCCTTTGATTTTTCTAGATCAGGGGAGAAAAATTCATAACTAACATGGTTACTTATATTTAATTTACAGAAAGAAGACATGAAAACAAGCAAACAGGTAAATCCAAATTTTCATTTATTATTTACAAATATATAGGATGGGCATAATCTATAAAAACAAGATAGTCTTTTAACTTGAATAAATGTTGCCATGTAAAGAACTAATCACACTCTTGTTTATTTTTTTCAATTTTCTTTTGCAAACCATAAGAGTTTATTTACAAATGAGTGGACAAAGTTTGTGAAGCACTGGTTAAAAATAGAGAAAAGAATTCCTTAGTCTAAACTGAGATTTTGTCAGTTTCATGTACCTTTCACAGATCTGGCCTGAGTAGTAAAGTATTTTGCCAAGTCTGACTCAGGGGACCAGAGACTTTGTGTAGCCATTGTTGTATCTTCTGCCTTTGAAACTTCCCTTTCTTATTTTGAATACTTCTGGTATTTGAAGTGTTCTACGCCTGTCCTGACCTGAATTATACCCTATACAATGTATTTTTCCCAGTCTGTGGCAGCAAAACTTTAACTACTAACACTAGTTGCTAATTATCAGTTTGACCCTAGTCTGGATGCAGAACATGGAAGCAGAGATGCTTTTTGAAAAAGGTGACTGTGATGGTAATCTTGAAGGGAAATAATCAGATCTGGAGAAAGAGGTAGATATTCAGTGGCTAGAAAGAAGGTAACGTGCAAGAGAGAGGTGGAACTTAATGATTCATGGATAAGGAATGACATATTTACTTGCCAGGAGGAAACAAGACTTCAAAACTTCAGATAACATTCTTGTCTTTCCCTTTTCTGATTTATATTCTCTTCCCAGAGTCTATGTATATATATAGATAGATATGCCAAAGAAATAATATACATGGTCCCCTGGTTCTGATTTGTTCTGTGACACAATATTCCAAAATTATTATCTACATGCAGAAGCTTCCTTCATGTACTCACAAAAGAAACCCCTTTACACAATCCGCATTTTATACATAACTTGAGTATGAAGACAACCATTTTTTTCTGAGCTAGATACAGCAGGTTTCTCCATTCTCATTACAGTAAAGGGCATTTGAGTGATTCACCTCTTATCATTTCAGTAGCATACATGCACTTAGGAGGCGGCGGGGTGCCCGCTCTCCAGACTGAAGAGGAAATGGCTCTATTTGGGTTGTGATGGATATCGCTCACAAACATTATGCTAACTGTTGGTGCTGTGGATGTCCCTGTTTTTTCAGCCTCTTAGACATTCATATATTTTTGGGGGGGAGATAATGTATCTCAATAGGATTTTCACAGGACCAGGTAAGCAAGAAATGGCAAACTTTACATCTTTCATTTTCAGAAATTCTTTTTCAGGAAAGAACTTTTTTTCTACAAAAATGTAGTTTTTATTTGAATTTTGAATGAAAACCCAATAACTTTACCATAATTTATATACCCCTGATAAACACTTACGGGTTAGAACTGATTTTAAATATTGTCAGAATTGCTTTCTCTATATATACACTCCTTTGCTTTTCTGTGCTATTATAAGTTTCTTAAATGTGGCAGCATTTTACTAAAATCAACAACTTTTCTGATTTCTTTAGTAAAAAATATAAGCATAGGAACATTTTTGTCAGTGCTGGTATCCACACATTTTCTTTGCCCAGGTAAAATGAGTAAGTCTTATCCTTTCCTTCATGGTTGTACTGAACTCTTTGTTTCACAAAAGCAATTTGCTATATTTATGTAAGCGAAAAGTTACTCTTTAGGTTACTATCATATTGCTTCTAAAGCTAACCTGTTTTCCAAAAATTACTCTCTGCTCTTTCATGTCTAGCAGGCTTTCTGTTTTTATACTAATTTCTAAACAAAATTGACAGCATATACATGTAGAAATCCAATTAAAACAAAACATGAATAAGATCAAATGGAATTAACATGGGAAAGTGATGTCTGATATCTTTTGACTAAAGGATAATACTTACATTCCCCCATCTTCAACACTCTCATCTGATATTAAAACTTTTACACCCTCTAAACTGTCTCAAAGTCGGTCTACCTGGTACATCTTACTAATTCCTAGCCACTTGAATTATTTCAGCATCCATTTTGATTAATCTTATATGTCCTAATCTCTCAGTTGTTTTACCTTTCTAAACATTAATGGATTTTATTTCAGGACAACTAACCGCCAACATAGGCTGTTTTGAACTTCATTCTCATTAAAAAATTGACTTCATCAATACCAAATTCCAGTCCATCTCAGATGACAAACTTGCTCTTTTTACCGTTACTTCCTAACTTCTCTAACTTGTTTCTTAGTCCCCAGATCACATTAAGAAAGCCTGACTCAGTGCTCTAAACCCTTTCAAAGCAGCCGCCTGCGCACAAGACTCCCTGGGATTCTCATCGCTCGCTTTCATTCCTGGGATAGCTTATCGCGGGCTTTTCCTTTCCAAATTTTTCACCACATTGAGTTCAAAGTCACCTCTATAAAATGCTAAACTGATCCTGTCAGCTTCCAGGTGAAAATCCTTGAATAAGCTCTTCATTATCACTGTCTAATTTATTTCCAAATATCTTAAAAGACCATCCCTTTTTCCCCTGTAAGTACCTCTGACTAAAATACAGGATTTCCCTATCTTTTCATGGCTGACATCAACTTCTCTCTCTCTTGTGTGAGTTTACATGGAAAATTCTATAGGAACATACTCCGGCCCACCAAAGCCATATTAAGTGGCACTCAAGATATTCCCACAATCTCGTATGTTCTATTTTACTATAGAATTATGAATCATCATTCTTTTAAGGTATCCTCATTGTGATAAATATTCCTCTATTTTAAATCTGTATTTATCTACCTGTTAAATCCTAGCTTTATTTTACTTAATGTATTCTTCGGCTCTGAAGTTAAGAGCTACGTCCTTATAGAAGCTGTATCTAACTTCTCAGACTGTATTGGGTCTTTTTTATATTTTCGTAGCTAAACAGGATTTTTCCTTAAAACACAGTTTTAAATTATGTATTTGTGTGAAGCTATGGACAAAAATGTCTCCCTGATTAAAGCTTTAAACTCATCAAGGTACAATAATTGCCAATTATTGTATATTTAATATGTAACTAAGTTTGAGAATAAAAAAAGGCAGGTAGTATTTGTATAAACAATAATTTTATTGGATTTAAGATATTAATATTATTTTATAGCCTGCAAATTCACTAAATATATGCTATAAAAAATCTTTTCTATGTCAAAATTTAGTTGATGAATCTTCTTTGGTCACAACTGCCTGAGCTCTTGTGGCAGTTTGTTTCTGACCTAAAAATATTGGAAATTTCATAGGATTCAACACAAAAAACCCACACAGCTCACAAAGTAATACTGTATGACATCAGAGTTGTGATGCTGTGAGGATTAAACAAAGAAATATTCCACCCAGAGGAGAACTTTTCCAAGAGAAGCTGATGCTCTCCTCTGAGAGGGTTGGGCTGGGGAGGATTCGTTAATTATTGGAATGGGCTAAGGATTGGGTTTCCAAAAACTTTAGTGATCATGTGGTAGGAACAATTGGAAACTAGAGAGAGAGAAACTCATAGTTTTTCCATTGGGTATCTGGTAAATTCTGATGCTGTGCAGGTTGCTGGGGAAGCAGGCTGAGAGTCTGTCAAGGGCAGAGCAGCCCTCCGGTGCTCGGGGGGAAAGAAGGTTAGGGAGGATATTTGCCTCAAGCACAACACTTTTCTTCTCCTTAGGATACTGACCACTTTTGAACTTCTTGGAACAGAAAGGAGAGCTTCATCTCCAGTGATATTTCAGGGTGAAGTACCCACCACTATACTTGGAGCGTCATGCCTTAAGAGCAAGGGTGAAATTAAGATGGACTGAGTTTTGCTAAAACTGTAATCTAGCTTGTCCCAGCTCAACTGCTTATCGCACTACCTAACAAGATAAAGAGAGACCCATGTCTGGTGAAAGATAGGGTCATCTGGGTTTACTTTGCACACAATTTTCAATACATAATAACAATAAATAAATAATAAGACATTTGAAGACAGAAAAACAATGGCTGATAATTAACAGGTAAAGCAGGCAATATATGTAGAATATACAGATGGTTCAGTTATTTGAATTAGCAGAAATAATTTCTGAAATAACTACAATGAATTTATTAAAGAAAATAGAGAAAAAGGGGAAAACTGATAGCAGAATAAGGATTTTCAAAAGATAATTGGGGCCTATAAAAATAAACAAAAAGAACAATCTAGAACTGAGAAGAAATTAATAACTCACTGAGTTGCTGAACAGCAAATGTAAAGTCACTCAACTCAAAGATGGAACAATAAAAAATGCTCCAAATAAAACAGAAAAGATTTTGATAAATGAAGGGACATATGGGTTATACCAAAAAAGTCTAACTTCCGTGTTAGTGGAATATCCAAAGGAAATAAAGAGGTAATATGGCAGAAACAGTATTTGCAGCGATAATAACTGATAATTTTCAAAACTGAGAAAATTTATCAAACCTTAAGTTTAATAAGTTAGCAAACATCAAAACCAAAGAAAGCCACACCTAGGCATATAAAGTAAACCTACTGGCAATCTTAGAAAAAAGTTAAAAAAAAATTAGAGCAGAAAGTTCCATTACTTTCAAAGGGCCAACAATATGATAGCTGACTGCTCAACAGAAATATTAGAAGCCAGAAGGCAATGAAAGACATCTTCAAAGTACGAAAGGAAGTAAACACAGATCTAGAAATATTTCAACCATTTTTGAAAAGGAAAATGAAGTAAAGACTTATCTAAGCAAACAATAGCTAAGATAATTTACTACCTAAAGAAAAAGCTCATCAAAAAAAAAAAATCAAGGCACCTACTGACACCACAGTTATAATGCAATATAACTGGATCGCAAATCAAAGCTGCAGGATGCAATCACTTAACCTTCAGAAAATGTAATATTCAGTTACTTAATCTCACAGAAAATAGACACAAATATACTATTTTAAGATTAAAGAATATTGTTTATTAAAATTTCAGGGATTTTATGAATTCATTAAACAAACTATTACTAAAATTAAGTTACATAAATTCATAATTAAGGAAATCACATTAAAAAGAAGGGAATAAATACTCAAAACACTTTCTTAAGACTTAGTTTTTACTTTTACCTATGCTCTTAAGTTTATTTGCATCTTTAGTGTCTATGTAGTAGCAAAAGATAGTGAATTGGTATGTTTCTGAGCATTTCCTCCACAGTCTGTGCTCAGTGATGTCACTGTGGTCGGTGGCTTAACGATCAGCCATAGTGGGAGTCTTGGCGTTACAGAGATCCACAACCGTTACCTAGCAGGGACTTACCCCCACCTCCCCCAACCCCAAGAGCTGATGATTAAACATTCACCAACAAAGCACTGATTAAATAAAAGTTACAAAAAAATTTTTTTCCTTACCATTTCCATGGATCAGGAAATCAAGAGGGCTTACTGAATGGTTCTGGTTCAAAGCTTCCTCTGTGATTGAAGTAAAGGTAAAGATGAGAGCTAGAATCATCTGAAAGCTTGACTAGGACCAGAGGATATTTTACCGAGGCAGTTCACTCACAGGGCTGACAGGTTGGCAGGAGGCTTCATTTCCTTGCAACATGGGTCTCCCCATAAACTGCCTTGTTGTCCTGATGACGTGGCAGACATCCAACAGGGAACTAGAGCCTGTACGTATTGTGGACTATACATATCATGAACTAATCTTAAAAGTCACATAGCTTTACTTCTGCCATATTCTATTCATTAGTTGCTAGTTAAAAGGAGAGGGATGAAGCTTTACCTTTGGAAGGGACGAAGGTCAAAGGATTTCTGAACATGTTATAAAGCCACTAAATTTTGTAAGGCAGTGTAGTTCCCCTCATAATGCCACTGTCTTCATCTCAGATTTCAGTATTATAGAGTATTATAATTTAAGGTAAGTTTAAAATTAATGATACCTTATATTTTAGAATTTATTTTAATATCCCAGTTATGTAATTTCTGTATTCTTTCTTTATGTTTTATATTGTCTCATACTATATTGACTTTTCCCTTTCAGTTCAGATCCTTGAAGTTATAAGTTAATGAAAATATATTGACCTGGATAAACTCATTCTATTTAAAAAGTTGCTGAAAACATTTGCATCTGGTATTAGTTAACTTTCTGACCATGACAGGAAATGTAATTTAGTCTTTTTTTGTTTAGCTTGATGAACTGCCTCAAGAAAACTATCTTGAATATTAGTCATGGTCATACACCTGTAGGTATAAAACAGTGAATTGAGTATAATTACCAACAGCATATTCTGAAAGTCATTCTTTTCACTATATCATTTTAATTTATTTGTTAATCCTTAAAGTATAGGAGGAAATCTAAAAATTGAGGCTTTCCTCATAGTATTGATTATATTAAATTTTTCTACATCTTTTGTGGGTCCCTATCCCCAGTATTTTTCAAAATTTCCCAACTACAGTATAATGTAATTAAATTTTAGAATAATCTCTTCTATACATAATTTCTTCTTTCAATTTAGTAAATCATTTATAGCAATTTACTATCAATTTTGTCCATATTAATAAACCTCATTCAGGAAAAAAATATATACTTTACCAATTGCTTACATTCTTATATTTTTTTCCCTTCTTGGATGACTAATGTGACATTTGAATAAATGATTTCCTTTTAATAAAAAATATGAGCATTTATGATTTTAACCTCAGTTACCCTTACTTTTGAAAAATAACTTTGAGTGAAATTCAGTTTTTATCAACTCACTAAGAACTCCACTTGCTTGCTTGGTTACTCTGTATGTATTTTGCAAATAATTTTTATGTTTTTTAATATACATGTAAAAATTAAATTCACCATTTAGTCTTTTGGTTTTGCATTATTACACTTATTGCACACAGAAACAATGGTCCTAGTGATATATAACTATGACTATGCATCAATGTTATTTGAAAGAACATGAAGGATAAAACTATACTCCTAAAACTACATTTGTTTTTATTATTTTTATTCAAATTTATAATTTGAATATATCATTGACCTAGCATTGTGCATAATATAAAGGAATATCAGATATGACCCTATTCTAAAGAGAATTTACTGTGCAAGCTAAGAAATATTTGACACTATATACCTAAGTTCTATTTAAAAAAATAAATCTGACAGTGATGATGAAGCCAGGAAAATTAATGAAAACAATGTGGTATTAAAAGTCAGAGGGGCAGTAAAATCAAAATCAATATTCAGAAAGTCTGGTAACTCAGAATTTTCTATTAAAATAAAATGAAAACAAAAACAAACAAGCTTTTTGCTTAATCCATCTATTATGCTGTTTCTGCAAATGAATGACATTACAAATTAGAAATAACTTACGGATTTAAAATATTTGTCACTGATCCAAATACAAGGATCCCTTGCAACAGGAAGGTGCATAATGAGTTACTGAGCTTTTACAAGGTATTAGGTCGCTAAATCAGACTCATGTATTAGGGATTTCAAGGATGTATGAAATCAAGAGGTTCCGACAAAGCAGAGAGAGGTCAAAGAAATTCCTTCCACGCCGTGCAAACCATACTCCCAATCCTTCTTTCTCATATCAGACAAATGCTTTCTAGTCTAAAGCAACCAACCCTGTTTTATACCTGAAGAGTTGTGTAGCTAACATGATATTCTTCAAGGAGCCATGCCTCATAAATTCGTGGACTGGATTTGCTTATCATAAGCAATCTTTTACCAGGGCATCTATTGATAACATTTCATAGGAATAGGGCCTCCTTCTAGAGAATGTCACTTACCTGTTTCTCCAGAAGACCATGTTGACAAGGAATCATCTGGGTCACCTGCCTCCTTTTCTTCCCTGGAGGGTGTCCCTCTAGCAACCATGTAAGGAAAGTATCACTGGCAAGCTGCTTTTGTCATTTTTTCCCAGATATTAAGGCTGGAATTTAGGGAAGACATTACTGAATAAGGATTGTGCAGAAGGGAAAACAAGAAGATAAATGTAAATGTGAAATCACCATAGGCAAATTTACATATTTTTCCCTGAGGCCTTCCTGCAAAGGATATCTTTTAAAATCATTTGGCCCTATTAGAAAATTCAAAGAGCATATTCTTCCAATGTCTCATTAATTTTATGTAAGTTTTCATTATTGTATCCTAAAATGCACCTGAAATTGGAAACTTTATTTCACACATGGAGGTAAATGGAATTTTTCTATAAAAATGAGACAACCTATGGGCTATATGGAATATTTTTGGTTCACTTTATGTCAATTCAGTTTTAGCTATTACATTTCCATAAAGAGCAACACTTTCAGTGTGTCATTATTCAAAGAATAGGTACATTTCAATAAGTTGCTTTCCAAACATATTGAAGAAATTCAAGGATAGGTCACTTAGGATTTTTTTCTCACTACTCCAGTACATAGGATACACTTCTTTTACAGCTGTATAAAGAAACTCTGTGCCTACCTTAGGGGCTCTTGAAAGTCTGGCTTTGGCTCTTGGATAAGATAAGGGAGGGAAAGAGATGTTCTAAGCAGCTAACAAAACTCCCTTGACACCACCCAGTACCACTTTGTTTCTTGATGGTTTTCACCTGGCTTTTTAAAAATTGCAGGATTATTGATAATTGTGACATCATATAGACAAATTATTAAAAACTGTGGAAAGATTACCAAAAAATTATAGAGATAAACCATCTACATCTTAAGTGAATTTTAAATGAGGGTGTATCCATATAATGAAATACTGTATAGCTCCTTTTAAAAATCATGTTTAAAGATGTTTCATGATATGGAAGTAAAATTAGGCAGCCTGATGCTTGGCTACATGACAAACGGGAACAGAAGACACCACTGGACACTTTTGCCCAAGGTCTCCAGGAACAATCCAGAAACGAGGTGTGTCCTTAGGTGAATGGAAAGAACCCTGCAGACTTATACTTGGTGGCCTCTCAGAGCGCCGGGCTCTTTCTCCTTCTGCACTGTATTACTCACTTTCCAGCAAAAGCCTTAGGTGAGCATCCTCGTGGAGCCTTGTGAATTCTTTCAATTAATTGAACCTGTGTAATCTTTGCATTCAGTTTACTAAATAAGACTTTCCTATGTTGACAGATTGTAACTGCACTAGTTGGGGTTAGGACTTTATAATGTAGGTAACTGTTGAACCATTGTATTGTATACTTGAAATTAATATAAGATGATACATCAATTATAATTCAATTAAAAATTTATTTTTAATTGAGAAAAAGACTTTCCTTATTCATTTAATAACTTGCCAACATCAAACTTCTTGCACAATCCCACCAAAAATTGGGTACAAAATAACACAATATTGCACTGGCAGATTCCTAAAGATCTTGTTCCAAGTGATCACCATTTTTTCTTCTTTTTCTGAATACAGTGGAATTTGAAGGAAATCTAAGACAGTTTATCGTTTATCTTACAATGTATATAAGTATTTCAGATTTGTATACATGTGTGATTTAGTGTGCTGTAAATGTTATTATGTATAAGTTTTTATTATGTGTAAGTTTATTACATATAATTTTTATTGTATATGAGCACTTAGAGAAGAAATACTTGAGAATTATATGGTAAACGATTGATCATTATTTTATTTTAAACCTTTGGAATTAAATTTCTGATACTATTTTTTCAGACACTAGACATTAGCAAACTGCTTTAACTAAAAACTAAGAATGTGTATGCATTCTAGAAAAAAAGTGCTCTTGAATTTTTCAAAATTTAGTGTTATTTTTCCCTGAAAATTTTATTTTCTGTTTTAATTTTATTTTAATTTGCTTGTCTTAGGACAAGTATCCTGATTATGCAAGATACATCTACAAACTGATTCCACTTTCTAATTTGGTTTGCCTTTTAACTCTTCATTTTATTGTGTCAGCACTATTTATTCTTCCAGCTTCCCATCCTAGGTGTTGTACTCATTTGTAAGTCTTATAAGCATCATGCACTTCTGGCACTTTGAAGTGTTTTTCAGATTATCTTTTTTTTTTCTATTACCAACAGTACTAGTATTGCCTATGTAGGGGAGGCAAAACTTTACCTCTATCCATCTTAGGTTTTCAGCTGGGACTCTTAAACATAAAGATAGCTTAAAAAGAAAAAAAAACATTTTTATTAATATGTACAGATCACAGGACGTAGGAGAAACCTAAAAGGAAAGTAATTCAGAGCAACAGTTTAAGATTGAAGCTTACACAGCATCTTCAGCACAGAACAATAAATGTGGAGAGAAGTGATAAGACAAAGGAAAGCGGTTTCAGGCTTCCAGAGCGAACTGGGAAAGAAAGTAAACGGGAGGAAACAAGCGGAGCAAGTTGTGTTTGCAGATTCCTCCAGTGCCGCCTCCGGGCTGAGAGTCTGTCTCCAATTAAAAGAAAATTTATGCCCTGCCTTGAGGCAGAAAAGGGGGCTTTTTCTGGGTTTGCTGCAGCTTAATTGCTTCAGCTCAAGATAATTTTTATGTCAGAGGCATATTTGAGAGTAACGCCCTGGCTTCCTTCACCTAGAACATAGGAATCACAAAACATCGAGCTGGTCTCTCTAGTTCTAGTGTCTTCATATTCAATGAGCCATGCATCTTTCTGTCTTGTTCTTATTTTTCCTTTATTGTTTCTAACTTTCAATTTCTACCCAAACCTACTTACTATTACACTTACTCACAGTGGCCATTCCTGCCTTGTTGGCTTGGCTCATACGCCTACTCTATCTAAGCTGTCCCTTCTTTTTCACCCCTTCTGGTATCCTTACGTTTCATGGAACAAGACACATTCTGTAACATGTCATTAAAAGGAAATATTAAAATAGTAATTCAGAATGACTGGTAATATACCAACAGGAGTGCACAAGTAATCGCCAACTAAATTTCTAAAAGATTCAGGAGAAGGAAAGTGATAACCTACACTTGTCACTTTTGCCCATATTCCGTGTATCAAGGAAGTCTCTAAAGCCAGGCCAGATTCAAAGGATAGGTGTTAAACTTCACCACTTAATAAAAGAAGTAGGAACACTTACCTCATTTATTTTTAATCTGCCACAGTTATTGCATCATTCATCACATTCCATTTATCCTATTCTTGTGATAATGGAAATACATGTACAGATGAAGCTTTCACTCGTCTAGGTTCCCCGAGCGTCGACATTGAGCAGATCCTCTAGAAATTGATGTTGGAAATGTACAACAAATGAGCAATTTTTGCATTGTTAAGTCACACATTTGGGGAGGTAGTGGTATCTGCACCATGCTTAGGACATCAGGATCGATAAAAGAGTATTTTTGCTGGATCTGGAAAGGCCAGAGAGTGTGGAAATATCAGACTTTGAAATCAGACAGAACTCAGCTCAGTTGCATAGGAAGGAAAGAACAGAGGATGTCATTAGGAGGGTATTACTAGAGGAGGGTAGTTTCCAGATCATATTAAATAAACCATTTGACAAGAATGGAAGCTTCTGGAAATGGATAATGAGGGATAAAGAGCTGGAAAGTAGGCTGAGGTCAAGTTTTGTTCAACTTGAAACCTGACTGAAATTTAGCTCTAGGCAATAAAAACATCATGAATCTATTTATAATAAGGATGTGACACAACGCTGAGCACATATAGACAACCTAGAAACAATTTTAATAGAATAATTATAGAAAGCTGTATCTACTTTTATCAGGTTCTTTTCATGATAATCACTTCTCTGGAAGACCATAAATACCTTTTTGTTCTGTTTCAGAATAGAAAATTCATGAGATATTAAACATGAACTGTTAGGTTACGGTAGATATAAAGAAATGTAGACTTTTTTTCAAGAAAATGCAATTTTAGTTTCATTCAAATGGACTTTGGGCTATGTAGACACATACAAAGAAAACATAAGAACTGAGGCCATTCAAGGCTTGAATTATCTGGATAATTGTTCAGTTTTCTACCTCACTATATATGGGAACACACACTGAACATACATATTCTTACATATTGGGAAAAATAAGTTTTTCTCTTTTATTCATGGGGGAAATATAACCCAAATGGTTAAATGTCAATAATATTAATTTTATGAACAAATTTTAGCCTGCCTGTTTCTCTGATTAGTTTTAGGTGGGGGTTTTGAAATGCCTATTCAAATTCAGAATTTTGAATTCAAAGCAATATTTCTCTTAAAAAGCAAATGGTTTTGAAACATGCAATCTTCATTCCTGAATTGAAATGGAAATGGAGTACTGCAATCTGTAGGGAAGTGAAGGAATGCTCATAGTTCATTAAATAATGTGAGTAGTAATGAGGTTTACACAAATCAAACAGTGTGTTAGGTAATTGTAATGTTGCTTTGTGGTGAACCACCTGTCAGGAAGCACTTCCAGCCCAAGGCTCAATCTGCTCTCCTGCTCCCAGATGATTTCTAATTAGTTTAAACTTCATCTGTGTCAGGCTACCAGAAAATAAAGAAAGTTATTTGTAGGTCTCTTTCTTTTCTCTATGATGGAGAATAATTGCTTTACTTCAAGTACTAACTTTAATTTTTCAAGAAGGCATTTGGTATGGAGGCTCTAAAAAGGAAAATATATGCATATACTTACACATTAGAGACGCATAGGCCCACACTTAGGAAAAGAAGTACTCAGAACAGATCAGCACCACTGAATTCTTCCTTTACCTTGATTCAGAAAGAAAAGGGAGAGGGGGAGCGGGCGAGAGAAGGTAGAGGAAAGAAAGGAAGGGGAGAGGAGGAGGGGGGAGAAGAGTGGAAGGAGGAAGGAAAGTAAAGGAAGGAAGGAAGGACTAGTAAGAATAATATAAATGGACATGAATCTCAATCTATATACTTCCATTAGTTCTAATATTTTGAAGAGCATTGATATCAGATATAGTTGTCAAGTAGGAAAGAAAATGTTAAGCTTCTGTAAAATGACGTACATTTCTGTAGAAAGAGGTATAAAGATAGGAGCACATTAGCAAGAAGAAAACAAGCAAAAACCCTATAGGTAGAATTTATAAAATTCATATCACTGTAAAATGACTACTAAATCTTAGATTGGATTTCCAAACTAGATATTCTTAGGCAAGTCTAACCGAAAACCTTTAGGACAATGACATCACAGACTCAGTCTGATCATCCCACACTTATTGCACCTATATATGTTCCCTGACTAGAACCTTAAAGGAAATGCAACTTAGTGATAAAAGCTTGGCCAATTCTAAAACTCATGTGTAATCACAAAGGGCCACAGATAGCCAAAACAATATTCAGCAGGAAGAACAAAGCTAGAGTCATTATACTTCTGGATTTCAAAATATATTACAAAGCTACAGCAATTAAAACAGAATGGAACTTACATAAAGACAGACAAATGGAACAGAATAGAGCCCAGAAATGAATCCACACATAAGTAGTCAACTGATCTTTTGCAAGGATGCCAATAATTTACAAAGGGGATAGTCTCTTCAACAAATGGTGTGGGGAAAATTGGATACCTACATGCAAAAGAATGAAATTGATCTCCTATTTTACGCCACACACAAAAATCAACTGAAAATGAATTAAATACTTAAACATAAGACTCCAAACTATAAACTTCTAAAAGAAAACATAAGAAAAAGTCTTCCTGATACTGGTCTTGGCAATGATTTCATGGATATAACACCAAAAAAAAAAAAACCCCACAATCAACAAAACCAAAAGTAAACAAGTGGGACTATTCAAATAAAAAAAGCTTCTGCACAGCAAAGAAAACATTCAACAGAGTGAACAGACAACCTACAAAATGGGAGACAATGTTTGCAAATCATACATCAGATAAGCATTACTTTCCAAAATATATAAGGAACTCCTAAAACTTAGGAGCAAAAATATTTACAACCTATTCATGACTGGGCTAAAGACATGAATATATATTTCTCCAAAGACATAGAAATGGCCAGGAGGTATACGGAAAGATGCTCAACATCACCTGTCATGAGGGAAATGTAAATCAAGACAACAATGAGGTATCACCCCACACCTATCAGATTGGCTGTTACCAAAAACCCAAGACAAGAAGTGCTGGCAAGGATATGGAGAAATTGGAATCCTTGCATGCTGTCAGTGGGAATGCAAAATGATGTGGCCACTGAAAAAAGTATAGATATTCCTCAAAATATTAAAAATAAAACTACCGTGTGAACCAGCAATCTCACTTCTGGAAATTTAGCTAATAGAATTGAAATTAGGATCTCAAAGAGATATTGGCACTCTCATGTTCATTTCAGAACTACTCACAATAGCTGAGATGTGGAGACAACCTAAGTTCCCATTAACAAGTGAATGGATAAAGAAAATGTGGTACTAACGTAGAATGGAATAATATTCAGCCTTAAAAAAAGGAGTAAGTCCCACAGTATGTGACAGCACAGATGAACCCTGAGGATATCATGCTAATTGAAAAAGCCAGTCACAGGACAAATACTGCCTGATTATACTTACATGAGTATCTAACAGTCAAAGTCATAGAAGCAGAGAGCAGAACAGTGGTTGCCAGGGACAAGAAGAATGGGGAAACGGAGAGCTGCTATTGGACAGATATAAAATTTCAGTAATGCAAGGTGAATAAGTTCTAGAGACTTGCTGTGCAAATTTTTGTCTATAGTTGAACAATATTGTACATTAAAAAATCTGTTCAGAGGGTAGATCTAATGTCAAATGTACTTTCTACTTACAGTAAAATTTAAACATATATACACACATACTTGGCCTTTGCTGTTAAAAAGCTTTGATTTAAAATATGGGCACCAACATGTATAAGCAATGATCCTTAGGCAAGATTATGGAATTTTCTAAGAATCAATTTTCTAATCTGAAGAATGATAATGGTGATAATCCCTAATTCATAAGCTGTTTGTGTGGATAAATGAGATTGTATAAGAGGCAATATCCTCTTTTTCTGCTCCCAAATAATCTTATTAATTTACTTTTCTATCTCTTCATCTTCAGGTTTATGTTTCATTCCACCCAATAAATATTTTCACACATTAAAATTTGGGGACTTGCTTTTTTAACCAATTCAACTTGCCCCAGGAACTGTCTACATATGTGAGGGCCTCGGTCTTTGGCTCTTTGAATATGATCACTGGCCAGTTCCTGTAACTGGCCACTGACCCTGGAGACCCTCCCTTATATTTTCTTTCTTGTCTCTCCTTTGTTTGCATGTATGACCCCAACCTACAAGTCATGCCTGCTTCTTAGTTCTCCTCAGCATAACTTACTGTTCTAATTTGAGTTTAATTCTATCACTCTATGGGTAAGGGGTGTTTCATAAAACAAAACAGACTATCATTTGGAGCTTAGTCAGAATTGGAAAGGAAGACTTTAGGAAGTCTAATCTAAAGATGAAAGATCTAAACAATAATCTGATCATTTTGCACTGACATTAGCCTCCCAATAAAATTTCTTCTGTACCTTATGCTAACAGAGGGCTACATTCACTGAGTTATGTTGGAATACACCACTTCTATGTCATTAGTACAGGTAGGTACCAGAATCCAGGAGAAACAAACAGCAGTGAGAGCAGTGTTTCCCAGCTGTATATGTAAACCAAAGCTGTATATATATATATACCCAAGCAGGTATATATAAAGAAGAAGGAAAAGAAAGAAAAGAAGGAGGAGGCAGAGGGAAAGGAGCAGGGGCAGGAGGAGGAAGAAAGTGACTCGGTTTCACTGCAGGTAGTGAAGACCCTTGGTTCTTCTCAAATATAAGGAGAGGGGGAATTCAGTAATGAAGACACAATTTTGAAGAATGCTATTTTTCCCCTTATTATTTAATGATAGTGACCACTCTACTTATATCCTACAAAAGGAAGGATATACGTGCAGAAGATTAATATTTCCTGAACCTTCACTCTGTGCCAGATGTTTTCAGATATCACTACATTTGTTCTTCTCAACAATCATGTGAAATTGATAATGACATCATCCTTAAGGGAAGAGCAGCTAAGACACTATAACTTGTGACATTTCTAGTAACTGGTACTGGAAAAATTAAAACACAGGTCTAATTGTCCTTAATATCTGGGTTTTTTTCCAATAAACCCTATTTATTATCTCTACCTTTCTGTTTTCCTACACTGCTTTCTGATAAGGAAGGAGAGACCCTCTTCTTGTGTTAAATGCATAGTCAATGTGAGAAACCGAAGCAAGAGCCGACACATGTATTAGCAAGTGAAGGCATTATTCCACTTTTGAACTAAACTTTGATTATATAAGAAATATTAAAAATGATAAATGAAGACAACTGGACATTATCTTTTACTTGAAGTAAGTGTAGAGTGTACATTTCAATCTCTTTTCCCTTCAAAATAATACAGAGATTATTTTATTTTACTGTGGAGAAAAATCACCTTTCCTTGAACGTCAAAGTAAATTAATAAATTTCTAGATTTCAAGTGTAGAGTGTGACTGTGGCATGTAAAGTAGAAAAGATTTCAAACTAATCGTATGTGGAGAATTTGAATAATGTTCATTTAGGAGAAAAATATAGAAGTTGTGTTTGTCAACTAGGCTTAGATGGATGTCAGTCATATAACTAAAAGGTAAGACACTGATGTTTTTAATTGTGTTAACTGCATTTTTCTGAATGTTTTTCTGAGTTTGGGTATCAACTAAAGCTTTGAATTCAGGTTGCACGACTGACACTATGTTACACTATGTAACAGCATCTGATATGCTTTGAAAGTTCTGAAAAGACTTCTTGTTAGAAGGAAAGAAAAAGAGAAGAAGGAAGGAGAAGAAAAAAGAAATTAACAAAGAAAAAACAGGCAAAAAAAGAATAAGATAAAAAAAAGAAAATCATTATATCAACAATGCTCCATACCCGCTGGGTGGCACACTGTATTCCGATTGTGGAGCCGCCCCAGATATTGTTAAGCATAAAAAGGACAGATATTATAAGGGCAATAAGTTTATTATTGCAATTTTATTGTGTTTACTTTTCTCTATAGAAATTCTACATCACTAAATTGGAGTGTGCCTGTGCAGAATAGTTCATGAAACATAATAAAACAGTGGCGTTAACCAACATCAGATTTTTTCTTATGTAGAGAAATATGCAGTTTGCTATGAAACAAACTGGGATCCTAGTTTTTCAGAACTGTTAATTAATGTTTTAGTCAAAACCGTGACTGAACAGAGAATAGTGAGGAATGGAGAAAGTTCTGGAAATATCAGACAATCTTAATCTTTATCACCCCTAATATTTCAGTCTTGATAAGATACAAAAAAATACATGCCTATTAGGTCTATGTGAATAGCCCATAAAATTCAGTTGGTAAATGTGTTTGCATTGAAAGTTGGGCAAAGCATTTAATCCTTTTTTTTAAAAAAACAATTTATTGTTTTGGTTAGGTACCAAATTGTGCTCCATTGCTTTTTCCATTATTCAGAAAAAAGAAAAGTATTGATGTATTTTAGTAAATCTCATTTTGAAGCCTATGGAAATGATGCACACGTCAAGTTCAGAAAGATCTAATGTTACAGATGGTTTGGAGAAGAGGGCTACTTTGCATGATAAGTAGGTATTTTTTCTTCATATTTTATCAAGTGTTAGGTTCTCAAATTTAATAAAGTAAAATGATTTAAATAATTATTTTCAAAACTACAGTGTTATATATTTTTATTTTTACCTAACTGCTAAAGCCTTCAAATGTTATTGACTCTTGCCTTATTATTTAGCAGCAAACTTAGCAATAAGTATTCATCTCTTCCAGAAAATAACTGTCAACCAATTACTAAAAAATAATTAATGGTAGGCCTTTGATGACCTTAGCCACAAAAATTTGGGACTCAGTATTATTCTTAAAAATTTGATTATATCTTTGAGTTAATTCAGAAATACTTTCTCATAAATATCATAATAGAAAACATTTTTACACAATCTTAATGCTAATCTCTTTATTTAAAACCCATAAGAGGAGATTCAAGATGGCGGTGTGAGAGGTGAGACAGAACTCCTCCCAAAACCATAGATAGTGTGAAAATATAGTTAATACAACTAACCCTAAAACAGCAACAGGAAAGAAGGCTGCACCAGACTGCATACAGACCTCATGAACAGAGCAGACCTCACAAACCAGGGTAACGTAAGAAAGCCCTGAACTGGTGGGACCCTAGCCTTTCCCCCACCCCAGCTCACTGGCGGGAGGAAGAGAAACAGAGCAGGGGAGGGGGTGGAAACCTTGGACTGCAAAACACCTAACCCTGCAGATCTGCTTTGCAAGCAGAAATCTACATTGTGTGATGCTCTGGAGGATGCGGAGCTGGCACAGGTGGACTGCTTGACAGACAGAGTCCAGCCATTTGTGAAGGACAGGATCCACAACCAGCCGGTCTGAGACAAGGGAAAGGCAGGCTGTCTGAGAGGCTTCCTAGCAGCGAGAGGGCTGCTTAAGGGGCGGGGTTTTCACAGAGTTTGCTGTGCGGGAGAAGGGATAGGGGGACAAGGTTGTCTGGGTGTGCTCTTCCCAGCAGATTGGGAAGTTTGGGGAGCTTCAGGCTCTCCATCCCCCTGGCTGGCTACTCAGCTCCAAGGCCTCCCACAGTGATGCACAGCCTGCTGAGCCTTCCTCCTGGCCTGACAGCACCAGCTCCCAAACCTGCATTCACTGCTCTGGCGTCAGATCAGCCAGAGAGGGGCCTTACCTACAACAGCCAGAGAGGTCAAGCACAGAGGCTTACACCTGTGTGCTCAGCCCACTGGCTATGATACTGGAGACAGGCAGGGAAGATGGGAGACAGGAAACAGATTTTTCCTCCCCCCAGGCACCTGCTCTTCTCCCCTATGACTCCCAACCTCACTCTAGGGACTGAGCAGCTCCAGAGACTAGTTTCTGGGCAATAGAGGGCACCACACAGAAATATGAAATGTCAAAAGAACATGGTTCTGACCAAAATCTCACAAACCCCAGAAAAAGGGCCAAATGCAACTGAACTCACCAATCTTCCTGAAAGAGAGTTCAAAATAAAAATCATAAACATGCTTATGGAGGTACAGAAAAATATTCAAGAACTCAGGAACAAATTTAAGATGGAGATTCAATCATTAAGAAATTCCATATCTGAAATGAAACATGCAATGGAGGGATTTAAAAGCAGATTAGATGTAGTAGAACAGATGTAAATAGAATAGAAATTAGAGAAGAAGAATACAAGGAAGCTGAGGCACAGAGAGAAAAAAAATCTCTAAGAATGAAAGCATATTGAGAGAACCGTGTGACCAATCCAAATGGAACAATATTTGCATAATAGGGGTACAAGAAAAAGAAGAGAGAGAAAAAGGGATAGAAAGTGTCACTGAAGAGGAAATTGCTGAAAAAGTCTCCAGTCTAGGGAAGGAGATAGTCTCTCAAACCACCAAGATGCACAGATCTGCCAACACAAGGGACCCAAGGAACACAACATCAGGACATATAATAATTAAAATGGCAAAGATCAAGGATAAAGACAGACTTTTAAAAGCAGATAGAGAGAGAAAAAGATCACATACAAAGGAAAACCCATCAGGCTATCATTAGACTTCTCAACAGAAACCTTACAGACCAGAAGGGAGTGGCATGATGTATTTAATGCAATGAAGCAGAAGGGCCGTGAATCAAGAATACTTTATCTGGCAAGATTATCATTGAAATTTGAAGGAGGGATTAAATAATTTCTAGATAAGAAAAAGTTGAAAGAATTTATGTCCCATCAACCACCTCTGCAGTGCATTTTGGAGGGACTTCTATAGATGGAAGTATTCCTAAGAATGAATAGATGTCACCCAAGCGACAGATAAAGAGTACAGAATATGATTAATAATATGCAAAGAATGAAGGAGGAAGAAAATGGGGGGGAAAAAATAGGATCTTTAGGTTGTGTTTGTAATAGCATATGAAGTGAATTAAATTAGACTGTTAGACAGTAAGGGAATAACCCTTGAACCTTTGGTAGCCACAAATATAAACACTGCAATGGCAGTAAGTACATACCTATCAATAATCACCCTAAATGTAAATGGTCTGCAAGCACCAATCAAAAGACATAGGTCACTGAATGGATAAAAAAACAAGACCCATCTATATGGTGCCTACAAGAGACTCACTTCAAACCCAAAGACATACACAGACTGAAAGTAAAGGGATGGAAAAAGGTATTTCACGCAACTAATAGTGAGAAAAAAGCAGGAGTTGCAGTACTTGTATCAGACAAAGTAGACTTCAAAACAAAGAAAGTAACAAGAGACAAAGAAGGACATTACATAATGATAAAGGGGTCAGTCCAACAAGAGGATATAACTATTATAAATATCTATGCACCCAACACAGGATCACTTACATATGTGAAACAAATACTAACAGAATTGAAGGGGGAAATAGAATGTAATGCATTCATTTTGGGAGACTTCAACACACAACTCACTCCAAAGGACAGATCAACCAGAAAGAAAATCAATAAAGAGACAGAGGCACAGAACAATGTATTAGAACAGATGGACCTAACAGACATCTACAGAACTCTACACCCAAAAGCAACAGGATACACACTCTTCTCAAGTGCACATGGAGCATTTTCAAGAATAGATCATACACTAGGCCACAAAAATAGCCTCAGTAAAATAAAAATATTGAAATTGTACCAACCATCTGCTCAGATCACAAAGGTATGAAACTAGAAATAAATTATGCAAAGTAAATGAAAAATCCCACAAACACATGGAGGCTTCCCAACATGCTCCTAAATAATCAATGGATCAATGACCAAATAAAAACAGAGATCAAGCAATATGTGGAGACAAATGACAACAATAATTCAACACCGCAAAATGTGTGGGATTCAGAGAAGGCTGTGCTAAGAGGGAAATATATTGCAATACAGGTCTGCCTCAGGAAAGAATAACAATCCCAAATGAACAGTCTAAACTCACAATTAATAAAACTAGAAAAGGAAGAAAAAATGGGGCCCAAAGACAGTAGAAGGAGGGACTCAATATAGATTACATCAAAAATAAATGAAAGTGAGAAGAAAAAAACAATAGAAAGAGGCAATGAAAACAGGATCTTGTTCTTTGAGAAAATAAAAAGAATAGATAAACCACTAGCCAGACTTACCAAGAAAAAAATAGAGTCTATATACATAAACAGAATCAGAAATGAAAAGGGAAAAATCATGACGGACCCTACAGAAATACAAAGAATTATGAGAGAATATTATGAAAAATTATATGCCAACAAACTGGATAACCTAGAAGAAATGGACAACTTTCTAGAAAAATACAACCTTCCAAGACTGACCTGGAAGAAACAGAAAATCTAAACAGATCAATTACCAGCAAAGAAATTGAACAAGTAACCAAAAAACTACCTAAGAACAAAACTCCTAGACCAGATGATTTCACTGCAGAATTTTATCAAACATTTAGTGAAGACCTAAAACCCATCCTCCTTAAAGTTTTCCAAAAAGTAGAAGAGGAGGGAATACTTCCAAATTCATTCTATGAGGCCAACATCACTCTAATACCAAAACCAGGCAAAGACACCACAAAAAAAGAAAATTGCAGACCAATATCAGTTATGAACATAGATGCAAAAATGAACAACAAAATATTAGCAAACTGAATTCAAAAATACATCAAAAAGGTCACCAAATATGATCAAGTGGGATTCATCCCAGGGATGCAAGGATGGTACAATATTTGAAAAAATCCATAAACATCATCCACTATATCAACAAAAAGAAGGACAAAAATCACATAATCTTCTCCATAGATGCTGAAAAAGCATTTGACAAAATACAACATCCATTCATGATAACAACTCTCAACAAAATGGGTATAGAGGGCAAGTACCTCAACATAATAAAGGCCATATATGACAAACCCACAGCCAACATTATATTTAACAGCGAGAAGCTGAAAGCTTTTCCTTTAAGATTGGGAACAAGACAAGGATGCCCACTCTCCCCACTGTTATTCAACAAAGTACTGGAGGTCCTAGCCACAGCAGTCCAACAACACAAAGAAATAAAAGGCATCCAGATTGGTAAGGAAGAAGTTAAACTGCCCTGTTTGCAGATGACATGATATTGTACATAAAAACCCCTAAAGAATCCACTCCAAAACTACTTGATCTAATATATGAATTCAGCAAAGTTGCAGTATACAAAATTAATATGCAAAAATCTGTGGCATTCCTATATACTAACAATGAAATAGCAGAAACAGAAATCAGGAAAACAATTCCATTCACAGTTGCAAAGAATAAAATACCTAGGAATAAACCTAACCAAGGAAGTGAAAGACCTATACTCTGAAAACCAGAAGACACTCATGAGAGAAAGTAAGGAAGATACCAATAAAAGGAAACACATCCCATGCTCATGGATAGGAAGAATTAATACTGTCAAAATGGCCATCCTGCCTAAAGCAATTTACAGATTCAATGCAGTCCCTATCAAAATACCAAGAGCATTCTTCAATGAACTAGAGCAAATACTTCTAAAATTCATATGGAACCACAAAAGGCCCTGAATAACCAAAGCAATCCTGAAAAGGAAGAATAAAGTGTGGGGAATTATGCTCCCTGACTTCAAGCTCTACTACAAAGCCACAGTAATCAAGAAAATTTGGTACTGGCACAAGAACAGACCCATTGACAAATAGAACAGAATAGATAGCTCAGATATAAACTCAAGCATATATGGTCAATTAATACAATAAAGGAGCCATGGATATAAAATGGGGCAATGACAGCCTCTTCAACAACTGGTGTTGGCAAAACTGGATAGCTACATGTATGAGAATGAAAGTGGATTATTATCTAACCCCATACACAAAAGTAAACTCAAAATGGGTCAAAGACCTGAATGTAAGTCATGAAACCATAAAACTCTTAGAAAAAATCATAGGCAAACATCTTTTGGACATAAATATGAGCAACTTTTTCATGAACATACCTCCCCGGGCAAGGGAAACAAAAGCAAAAATGAACAAGTGGGAGTATATCAAACTAAAAAGCTTCTGTACAGCAAAGGATACCATCAGTAGAACAAAAAGACACCCTACAGTATAGGAGAATATATTCATAAATGACATATCTGATAAGGGGTTGATATCAAAATTATATAAAGAGCTCATGCACCTCAACAAACAAAAAGCAAATAATCCAATTAAGAAATGGGCAGAGGACATGAATAGACACTTCTCTAAAGAAGAAATTCAGGTGGCCAACAGGCACATGAAAAGGTGCTCCACATCAGTAATCATCAGAGAAATGCAGATTAAAACCACAATGAGATATCACCTCACACCAGTTAGGATGGCCAACGTCCAAAAGACAAGTAACAACAAATGTTGATGAGAATGTGGAGAAAGGGGAACCCTCCTACACTGCTGGAGGGAATGTAAATTAGTTCAACCATTGTGGAAAGCAGTATGGAGGTTCCTCTAAAAACTCAAAATAAAAATACCATTTGACCCAGGAATTCTACTCCTAGGAATTTACCCTAAGAATGCAGTAGCCCAGTTTGAAAAAGACATATGCACCCCTATGTTTATCTCAGCAGTATTTACAATAGCCAAGAAATGGAAGCAACCTAAGTGTCCATCAGTAGATGAATGGATAAAGAAGAAGTGGTACATATACACAATGGAATATTATTCATCCATAAGAAGAAAACAAATCCTACCATTTGAAAAAACATGGATGGAGCTAGAGGGTATTATGCTCAGTGAAATAGCCAGGTGGAGAAAGACAAGTGTCAAATGATGTCACTCATCTGTGGAGTATAAGAACAAAGAAAAAAACTGAAGGAACAAAACAGCAGCAGACTCACAGAACCCAAGAATGGACTAACAGTTACCAAAGGGAAAGGGACTGTGGAAGATGGGTGGGAAGGGAGGGATAAGGTGGAAAAAGGGGTATTACGATTAGCACACATAATGTAGTGGGTGGGGGGCGTATGGGAAAGGCAGTATAACACAGAGAAGACAAGTAGTGATTCTATAGCATCTTACCATGCTGATAGACAGTGACTGTAATGGGGCATGTGGTGGGGACTTGATAATAGGGGGAGTCTAGTAACCATAATATTGCTCATGTAATTGTACATTAATAATAGCAAAAAAAAGTAAGAGTGACTTATCGTCCTTATTCATATACCAGCTGTATAAAGAAGCCACAGTGATTCATTCAGAAATGTACTGTAGGTTATAAGCATTATCCCAAACAAAAATAAGGAACATCCAAGAAAAATATCTAAGGAAACTAAAGTCATGATTTTGAGAATTGGAATTAAATAATAAATATCCAGGAGTTAATTAGCTAGAAATTCACATCAATCCTCTCTTACTCCACAGACCCTTCCACTCTCTCTCATCGCTACTTACTGAGCATCAGGAAAGGTTAGTTTAACAGTCAAATTGTCTTTTTTTTCACCACAGGTTTATTGAGATATAATTAATGAAACAGAATATATTTAAAGTGTACAATGCCATGATTTGGTATATGTGTATGTTGTGAAATTATTAGTCACCAATGTCAGAGAAATGCTGCATAGACTGATTTATGGTAGAATGTTCGAGGGAGGATCAGAGATTTCTACAAAGCAAAATCCATTAGATGATCACTCCAATCTCTCTCCCTTGCCACCCTCATACTAGTGAGAGAATCATTAAGCACTTACTGCTTAAATGTCAACAAGAATGTCACTTCTTTTTCTTATTCTGTGTAAGCAAATTATCTTAACCCTTCCCCTATATTAATGGAAGCACCTGCAAAAAGTTAATACTGCCTTTAAAATACTAAAATGAAATATAAAAGCTAGATCTTAGCAATAGATTAAATTTGTAACATCATAGTAGTTAGCTGGAAAGGGTTATGAAAAGTATATTATTTTACTGAAACATTTTTCTCTGTCCTTTTGAAGAACACAAGTTTTCAGTATGAATTCATATAACAAGTGAAGTGGGGAAATATTTGAAATGCACAGTAGGATAGTATGGTGTGCTATTTTTTAACCAGTGGAGAATTCAAAGAATGAGACAATTCTCTAAAAGTCATTGGAAAGAGACAGATAACAGAATAATTGAGTGTGAATGAATATGTAAGTAAAAAAATACAGAGTGAGGTACTATTGCATTTGTGATCCGTTTCATAAATGTAAGCTGACAAGTTGAATCAAAGCAAGAGTTCTGCACATTATCTTCTATTTAAGTTAAAATACTAGTGGAGGAGAGACCAAAGTCAAATCTAAGTATATAATTTAATACAAGTAGATGAATCCATTCAAAGATTTTGTAAAATACGGTTAGTGATTCAGGAAGAGCCTTAGTCTACTGAGTCCATTTTTATACAAAGTAATTGGACAGCCTTTGATTTTGGAGAAAAAACATATCAGTAGCCATCAGTTTTACTTCTATATCCCAAACAGGTTTTTCTGTAGTAATTTTAAAGCTTCCTCAGTAATCAGTAATTTGATACGAGTTAGTTATATCAGTAATATGATGCGAGTCATTAGTAAGTCATGTTAATGTGGCACTCAGTGAATGAGTACCAAGATAAAATGTATGGCAAAAAATAATTTCATGGTAGAAATAAAAATAAATGTCTTTTTCAGAAACATTAAAATACCAATGTAGTATATGAATTTAAATTATAATTTGTGTAAAAAGAACACTTTTCTTTCCTCTATGAATCTTAGCTACTTTTTGACCAATTCTACACTAAACAAATTTTTTATTTCCCATTTTCTTTGAGTAATGTGCATTCCTACAGACATACTCTGGTTCAAATCCTTTTAAAATTTCACCTAAACCATTACAAGATCGCCATACCATGACTTCCTACTTCTTGTATTTCTTTATTCTAATCAACCATCATCCATGACAGCAGAATAACTTTCTGAAAAGTGCTTTGAATATGTAAAACCCTTGTTCAGTTAAGAATAAACTTCTCATTGTAGCATTAGGTCTTCTACAGAATAGCCCCAGTTTCTTACTCTCATCTTTATAGACACTGTGTTCCACCTGATAGAGACCATATCCTATTTTCTAAATATTCTAAGCATTTGTTGCTCATCTTGAGCTGTAAAAATAAGCTCCATTTCCATATCTCCAATATTAACATACTTTGATTATTCTAGAGGTTCTTCCATAAAACATTTCCCAAATTCTCTTCTCTTTAACCTCACAACACAAAGCCCTATAATATTACATATTTATTATGTCCTGATACATTTGCCATCATATAAAATGCTGCAGCACTCCCTATTCCTCCAAGAATTCCATCTCTGTCATGTTGTATTTAACCAACATCAACCAGATTAAATAAATAATATATATATCATTAGACAAGGAGGTAAACAACTTTTAATATTTTTATTTTCTATAAAATATTACCCAAAAATGAATTCTTTAAACTGGTATTAATTTTCATAAGATTATTGATTTTCAAATAAATCAGTGCAATCACCCCCTGAAAATATGTTATGTAGGATTTCTCACTTTATGAGTACTTTTCATTTGGTTTTTGTTTTAAATTCATTCTTGTGTGGTCATTTTACATATCTGGGGTCAACATAAATATAAGATTAGAATTATCAATAATAAAATATATTTTCCTTTCATTTTTTTTCCTAAAATTCCATTCCTTACAAACCTTTCCTTGAAATTTTAAAAATCTATGCCTGGTAGTCAAAGCCAGGCTCAAGGCCAGACCGGATTCACAAACATGGACAAATAACCACCATGTCTAAATAGGGGAAGCAACAAAGAAATTGTGGCCATTTTTTACTCAAACTCACTCCAACCACTGGCCAAAAATTATTTAAACTCATCTAATATGCAAAATATACTCAATTTCCCTAAGATCCCCAATGCTTTAGCGGTATTATGACACCAGGCTCAGGCTTGCATTCCTGGTTCTGCCATCTAAATCACGATCGGGTGGGTACATGTGAGGCTCCTTATTAGAAGACCTGTGAATTACAGACACAAGTCATCGGCTCCGTATTCTCGCAAGCCGACACGCAGCTTTCAGGCAAGGACTTGAGATGATGTCCATTCAAAAATGGTGAAAATTGGTGGACATATTGGTTCCTGGACCACTGAATATAGCCTGGCACATGTCTCCAGTATCTGGATTAAGACTTTATTTTGCTCCCTATGTGGCTTCTGTGTTCACCCTTTTCATATTGTGGCTCCATCCTCTGAGTTATCATCTTTTTCACTAGAAATGGTCTATGTTTCATCTGAGGAATCTTGTATATTTAAACTACTGACTCTATTTTCTATTATACCATATGATTCTTAGTGTCTCTTTTTATTTAGTGGTTGCATGATTTGAAAAACATCATCAGCTTTTTTCATCTTTATTTACCAACTTTAGAAATGTCCTCCCTTATTTTTACCATGAAATATTAGAAAATTAGGGCACATGATATTCACACTATAAAATTGCAATGAAAGTATATTGCGTAATTCCTCTGGGCTTGGTCTTTATGAATATTTTTAAAGAACTGAGTTTTATTATTTGTGCTTATGTAAATATTATATACTGTGATATATAATAGTGATATTAGGATCATTAAAAATAATAAATCCTTAGGCAATTTGAGTTTTCCATTAAATTGAGCATTTTCTAACTATTCAGTCTAATAAACCCTCTTTTCATTTCTTTCTGGTTTCATTTTCCTTATGTGAATTGTATGTATGGAAGAGAGGTCAACCTCAACTGATCTAGCTGATGAGTATCTTATTTCCCAAATTAAATTATTTTTTTTATTTGTCATATTTCTGGTATCAACATTTATCAACAAGGATTTGGAGTCTCTTCTGTTTTCCCATGAAAGGAAATAAAATTATGTCATATGTTCTATCTACAGTTGATAATTTCTCCTCAATCACATCAATGTTCTATCCTCCAGAAACACTCTAAAATTATTAGGTAGTGATGCTCAGTCTTTCCCACTTCCTTTAATATTTCATTGCCTTACATTTTTTGGTCACTTTTATGAGAACCTGGAATTGAGAACAAGCAGACATATGAATTCATTTGGCCAGAGGACAAATTGTGGAGTTTATAGACTCTGGGTTGAATTCCTAGCTCAGCTGCTTAATGGAAGTGAAATACTGGGCTAGTCGCTTAACCTCTTTGTGCCTCAGTTACTTCATACATTGACTTTAGGGAAATGAATTCATAAGAATGGAATGAGTTGATATTGGTAAATCACTTAGATGAGCACCTGTGTTTTGATCAGTGAAACAAAAATCGTAACAAATCAAAAATAGAAACCTTCATTTTAAAGACAAGAAATTCACAAATGTAATTTTTCTATTAACAAACTTCGAATTTTAGTGTAAGTTTGATTATAACCCATATTACTCTATATGGAAAGACGAAACATGCTCGATCTTTCTCTCACAAGGCATGAGAGTGTCTTACAAAGATCAGGAGACCCAGGGGTTTGTGTATATATATCAGTGTTGTGTATATATCAGGCCGCTATAGATGTTACACAGAAAACCAGGGTTTATATCTCTTGACCAGTATTCACTAATAGTAACCTAAATACATAACTTCTCATATACAATTGTGCTATATAGTTACATGTGTTTTTTATTAATTACATGCCAGATCACAATCTTGCTTTAGAAAGAGCACATTACATTCATTTTTAAGAGTGTTTCAAACATGAGTTAGTTAAACATGTCAAGAGCTTCTGCCGACTTGTTGAGAACTGCAAACATTTTGATTCCAAAATGTCACACCCTGTAAAAACATCAATAGATCATGAGCTTTATTTTAGAGTGAAGCTCTTTAGTTTCATGCAACATTTAAATTATGCTATCATGTTTTCCTTTCACATGTTATCATTTTAATTCTGCAAGATTGGGAAAAAGATGGTCCTTATATGAAGGAGATTCCATCATGTGATTTGGTGTATTTGAGATTTCTAGTAAAAATAGCTTGGGAGGAGAGGAGGAATTGTTGGACCTTTTAGAAAAATCAAAGAGAAGATTCAATAAGGAGGCTTGCTCATTCGGCTCAATCAACATGAAGTCGCCAATGTAATGGGTCAGTCTGGTGTTCTATAGAGCACAGAAAGTCCAGATCTCTTTGACTCATGAGAGAGAAAAGAAGAGTTACCCATATCTGCAGGGCAGAACTATCGATGAATATTATTGTATGTCCACATGAAATGTAAATTATTTTGGGTCAGCTTTCCTATCAGTATAGAAATGAACAATTCTCTAAACCAATGGTCATATACCATACACCTGATCCCTTATTGTACCTTCTAGTGACAGCATAATCCATCACAATTTTGATCATGGCCACAACTCTGATGAATTAGCAGCAGTTTACAGTCATTCCCTAGGACCCATCCAGCGGCTGCATGTGTCGGACCAGTCTATCAGAGATATGAGAAGCAATGCAACAATTACTTCAAGACTAGTACTAATGGCTGCCTTTCCCCCACTTTGAGACAAAATATTGTTTCCGATTTACTCTCTTGGCCAGGGAGGGGAACTTTTCAAGGATTTCATTTGGCCTTCCCTGTTATGACTCTCTTTACCCCAGAGGCCAAGGGATGTGGAGATTATTTCAATTTCCAAGTATGTCAGTCCCATTTACACATTTGGGAATGAAAGGACATATAGGTCCACGGATCTGGTAGCCAGCACTCAGTTTATTATCTAGCCTTGTATATACTCACACTAACAGAGGGGTCATGGTGCTCCTTTATGCCTATAGTTACCAATGTCAAACTGTGTCAAATAGTCAAAATAGCCAGATACTCTTTTTCTCCTAGTTAATGACAAACGAGTCCTTTGGGAAGAGATTGTGGAAAGAATTATAGTATATACTTGATGTGGTATCATAAGATCCTTTATACTAGGCACCCAGTTATCTCTTTAATAGCTTCTTGAACTGCTAATTGATCACATTTAGAAATGGAGGAAGGAATCATGCCAGCCATCCATTCTCCTGCCTCTCCATCAATGCCTTCTTTGATTGTAGACATTATGTTGCACCCTCATCATGTATCTCTTCTTGCCCCCAGGGACACCATGTTCTATCAGACATCTTCATAAGTCTCTGAGAGACGATATCCTTTGACTATTTTTCTAGGCTTCTCAGTCATTATAGTTATGTGGCTCCTGGATTTCTCATGGTTAAGACTGACCTCTATTTTTTCGAGGTTGCATCATCTTTATCATAAGTAAGTGAAGCTTTGTTATCATCCTTTCTACTTTGAGGCCTGGTCTGCAGTGGAGAGCCAACACTAAACTTTTTATAGAAATGGATTGTTTGTGGAAAATATGTTGTGTAAGAAGAAATTTTGACATTTATAGGGTCATTTTTCTTTATTAGGTAAAAATGTGCTCTAAAGAAATACCTCTATATTTTTGTCCATGATCACTGATTTTGGTGTTCTATCATACTATTAACAGATATTTGCCAAATTATTTAATGTTTAATATGCAGTGAATAACCACACGTTTTACCATCCTTAAGACATGAAGTAAATTAGGTAAAAAGACAAAGATCTTTGCCAGCTGGAAACATTCTAAACCAGAGTATAACTAGAGAACTTGTTAAATTTTGCAAACCTGAATTAATTCAATACTTACCTTGATTCATTGAAATAATAAAAGTTACCTGGAAAATTGCATAGAAGTGGTATCCAATGATATTAGGTTAAAAATCTTCTTTAAAATTAACAATTTTAACTGACTTGAAGTTTATGAACATTTTAATGAATTGTTTAATTACATGTATATTGTTAGCCTTTCCCATTTCTGCACGTTATACATACACACACTCATCTCTTATTCTGTCTTTGACATTTCAGTGTCTTTTTTTCTAACCTTGAAAATATTATTGTTTTGTGGCAACTGAAGATCAAAACCAAATCTCCTCTTGATCACTGAATATAGACTTTTAGGAATGAATTCTAGGGTTCCCTCCTCAAAAGAATAACATCGTTAAGTTCACCTTTTTTCTTATGAAAAGTAGATAACTTATACAATACTTAGTATAAAATACATTGAGTCCATTACCATTATATTTTAAGTGCTTCCTTTGGAAAGCTCTATAAAACGGCATGCTTTTCTAGTGGCCAAAATGGAAAAGCAAAGTTTGCATAAAAAAAAAGAAAATTCTGGTTGAGACTCCTAGTCAATGCTGTTTAAATTACTGAAACAAGTAAACTATGTATTATTTTATAATATATTACTTTAAAGTATGTGTCATACCTAAATCCAAGTAGAAGTCCTGGTGAAGTAATTGCATCTCTCATTTATTCATGAATATATAATATTTGTAGAGTCTTTAAAATTATATTCACTTTGTGGGCATCTACTACATGTTTATATCCTTTGTTCAAATATTTAAATGAACTCCTAAAGAGTGAAAAATCAAACTTAACCTAAGATTATTTCATGAAATGTACCAAGCCAATCTTCTGACAGGAATAATTAAATTTCTTCTTTTATTTCCATTAACGAGTTCAGGAAGGTTCTATCATTAAAAACATGCCAGGAAGATATTGCACACCTTTGGGGTTTTATCTTCCAATAAGTATAATAGAGTCCCTAACACAGGGAAGTCTAATTGCCTATTTGTAATCGCTTCTCTGAGAGCTATGAACACAAATGTAGGAAGGTGTTTATGAAAGTGCTAATCTTTGTGAACTGCTTTCTAAAATTCTTAGAAACGTTTATTGCATATAAGAAACTATTTTCACCAATATTCTTTGCAGTTAAATATTATTAGATTCCAATTAATAAAGTATATATTAGAAATAGCTCTCCTTTTTAACTAAGCTTCAGAACTAGATAATCTTGACATTCAAACCCAGAATAACTCATTCCATTTCTGTGACCTTGGGTATGACTAACATTTCACTGGTCATCCACAGAGAAAATAATTGTACCACCTTTCATGACTCTTGTGTGAATGAGATGATAAATGCAAAACCTCTTCATTGTAGGCACTCAAATGATAGGTATTATTTTGATTTGATTCCAGTATTTGCTTTTGTTTATGTCATTAAATGAAATACCTTCACTATATAAGTAATATATGGAAGCAAACCCAAGAAATGATGGACTTGTGTTTCAAAATGTAAAGGATATCAGTGTTTGAAATATAAAAATTTAAAAATTATATTACTGTAAATTTGTCTTGTTAGAAAAGATGTTATTTTTTGATTCTATGTTATACCTAAGAAAGCACAAAATGAGGAACTTAAAAGACTGAGGGCAGTCAAGTTATATTTAGCTCTCCTACCTGATTTCAAATGCACACTGATTGCAGGAACAACAAAAATAATTCCTGCAATTAAATGAGTTGCCTAACTTGATAAGTACCTGTATACATTTAGCTGGATTCAAAGTTCTAGAATAGATTATAGAAATTTAACTACATAGGAGCAGCTAAAAATTGCGTATTTGCAATCAACATCTCTTCTAAATGATGAAAAAGAAAGAAAATATATCATTTACCTTTTTCTTAATTTCTAAAGCTTATTCCAATATGTTTTGCATACTTAATATGTGTTATATGCACTATGCCAACCAAAACCATATTTTTTATCAGTGCTTTGGAAAAACAAAGAACTCATTCTCTAAATAATTTTTTTGATTAATACTTTCATGAGTGGAGTCCAAGTGAATCAAACAAGTTAGTATCTTTATTTTGTAGTCATCAAAGACATATATATATATATATTTGAGTAGACATTAAAGCTAAACAGTCTAGTTGGGCATTCTGTACAGTAAGCAACTTGGGCCATTCTATTCTTTCATAAAGAAACTTAATTTGGGACCTGAGTGATGCTTTTAAAGTATAGCAAGTAAAAAGACATAGCACAGAGTACCTCTACCAACATAACTTTAAATGAAAAAAATCTTCAATGAGTTTAGACTTCCTACTGTTTATCTGAATCTACAATACTATCTACCTGATGGTGCTCTTTGGTTTCTGGTTTCTCTCTAGATTTTTTAATTTATTACCTCTTTGTTAGTTCTTTTATCCATCTCTATCCCCTTCCTCCACAAACTACAATCTATTTATGGGTCCTCAGTATAAGTCTATTTTTCTCTTGTACATCTGTTGAGTTTCTCCACCAGGAAGAAGTCTACATCTTCATGGATAATGTCGTAGAAAGAGCAAGTGTTTTTTGCCTCCCTTTTGGCACAAATATCTTTTTTACTTTACCAAGAATCATAGTCTTTAAGTTGGGATTCAGAATTTGAAAGAAACTATGTCTCTGAAATATAAAACCACAACATTCCTTTATACATGCTTTCTTAAATAGCATAGTTTGATAAGTTTAAGATAGATCCAGGGTAACATTTTCAGGTTGTGTCCTATGTGGCACATATGCAACCTCAGTAACTCATGGATGAAGACTAGTCAAGTTCATAATTTTTTGACCACTCACTCAGAGAGATGTATGGCCATGTGTATGTGTGACCATGAGGAAATGAGTATTTTTAACAGAGATGCCTCTGGAAGTAATTTTGTGACCTACAGAAGTGCTGCAAAAATTGATGGACAGATTGATGGAATTAGACAGATGACTGGCAGAGATAAAAGAAGTGAGAAAAAGAAAGCAAGAAAAAGGGAGGAAGGGAGTAATGAAAGAGGAGGCTTGGCTGTGGAAATGGGTTTCAAAGATCTTCTAACCAACTGGCACGTTTTTTCTTTTGCCTCTTATTAGACTCACTTATTACATTTTTCCTCCTCTGATATGCCTGTTGTAGTGGCTGTCCTTCCTGAGTTTCTGTTGTTGGCTCTGCCATTTTGCCCCCAAATTTATCCCCTAGGCCAAGAATTTAACATATCATGATTTCCTATGTGGGGAACTACCTTGAATTTCTGCTGCACCACAGCTTCCTGCCGAGTGTTCTCACTCAGGTCCACTGCTTACGTCAGAGACAACTGCGCATGTGCACAACTCTGTGCGTGATTGGAAATTTGAAGGTCACCTTGTTAGCACAAGGTGTAACCAATCAGAAGAGACCACACCCTATATATTCCGTGTTCTGAGCTGCAATAAACGAGTTCCTGCTTTGACTGAGCTCCCTGTCGTGTCTGATTGTCTCCGGGGAAGGCAGAGGCTGCGGAACCGGCGGACAGTTGGCTCTTACCTCCCTTGCTTCGCCTTGTTGGGGTGTGCCTCTCCCTCCCTTCTTTTCCCTCCGCTGGCTCGGAGGGTCACAGAAAGAGCTAGTAGTCCTGACGGTGAGCAGGCCCGGCGGGGGGAGGCTAGAAACCCCGACATTCCTGAAGCCCCAGGATCCCAGTTTCATCTTTACTTATCTGTAATATGGTTATTCCAGCCCCTACAATTTTTCTAGAATTTTCAAATATTGACTTTGCTGAATGAGGATATAGTGGAAATAATAATACACAGTACATTTTTGTTAACATACATAAAATGTGAGGAGCAAGTCTCATTCTAAACTAAAAGCTTTTTCCATTTTAACATCTGCCTTATTAATTAGAAAATTCAATGAATGTTTTTTTGTTTTTTAGCTTTAAGAAAATGGTTTTGGGAACTTATTAAATTTCAAAACTTAAAATAACCCACATATAGTCAGGCTAACTTGGTGGGATACTTCTTTGCACTCCCTTTTCTTTGCATATACAGCTATATTTTTTATATTCCTAGAATGTAGCTTATAAATATGTAATTATTGCTTTATATATTTAAACTCAACATTCTACTTTGAAAACATTTTCCATAAGGTGACAATTTTTTAAGTCGTTAAACCTATATAATTTCAGACTTTGACATGGCTCACCACTCTCAGTATAAGCCATTATGACACAATTCTCTCTTGATTTTCCTTCTATCATTTTGAACTTTTATTCTCAGTCACTTGTATTCTACTCCTTCTCCATCTATTTAACTATTGTAGTTCATCAGAGCTTCCTGTTTCTCTGTTCTTATCATTCTAGAATCTCTGCTTGAATAACTTCATCCAGCAACATGTCTAATTATGACCTACATGTTAGTGAATGCCGAAATTCTTACTGATTATCTCCAAATAGGTCTTAAACCAGTTCAAAACTGAACTCAACTTCCGGGAAAACAATTTTTGTCTTCCTCCTTAAATTTTCCCACTGCCTCTGAACTTTAAATTCTTCTGTATAACACCTGAAGCCCTTCAAAATCTAGTTTCTGCCTGTTTCCCAAATAGTCATTCTTGCTATTCCCATCCTCTTGTGCACCAGTCTTACTTTTGTACCTCAAGTTCCCTGCATTTTTACACCTCCATGTCTTTGAATATTCCTTTTTTCACCCTGAAATGATCCCCTCCCATCAAATTTTTACCTATCTCATTAAAACTCTTATAATAAGTTCTTAAGTCAAATTTCTCTGATCATTAAACTCTGAACTAAGTATGACAATTCTCCATGACTGAGTTAAATGTTAATCCTTTATGCTCATATAATATGCTGCTCATACATTTATCTTAAGGGTTACAATCCTTTGCTAACATCATACATTTATCACGTATTATTTCATTTGGTGTCCTTATCATCTAAAATTGTGCTTGACAGATAGTAAACACACAATCTTTTTCATGGTAGAACAAAAACCAATAAATACAGTCTATTTTCACTAACCAGAAGTGTCTTAATCAGAAATTAGGACAATTTTATAAACTACTGGCAGAAAGAAATGTTGAATATTGACTATTTTGATTTTAAACTCAGATTTTGTCAAATACCCTCCAAAATTTTGTTGGGTTGTAGCTTGTTAACCCATTAAAGCAGATTCCTTTTAGAGAAATTTATTCCATTTAGAGAAATTAATCATTTGCCCCAAAATTATTTTAAGAAGTTCATTATGGAATTACTTTAGTCAAAATCAGACATTTCATGAACTTACTCAGATGTTTCAGGTGTCACAGTACTGTCACCTTTTGCTTGGCTAAGCTTTAGAGAATAGAAAATGAGTGACTTGATCAAACATGTCTTTCTGTGCTAAGGCAGTCTCAGAAATGCTTCCTGAGAAAAACCTTGACTTTGTTTATAAAAATATTTATGTTTTATTACTATTAGTTCCAAGTGTCTGATGGAAATGTTGATAGGGTTTAGAGCAGATCCCATGTGAATCCTATAAAATAATGCTTAGCCAGTCTGTGGTAAAGAAAACCTTGGGATGGACTCCAACAAAAGAAATTAATCAAAGTCATCACATAAAGAAATCAATATCAGGAAGAAATGGTAAGCAACTCTGTTCCATTTTCCAGTGAGTGCTAGAAAAGATTAATTTATAGCACAAAAAATTTGAGGTCATCATAAGGAAGCAATTGTTTATCAATCTATATAACTATAGCAAGAAAGATTAAGATAGAGTCATTAAGTATTGGCATTTTTACAAATGAAGTTATCTTAGTAAGTTTTTCAGTTCAGTTTCAAAAGCAAACACATAGATTAAATAATCATTTCCATTTTTGTGTATGTATGATTCATCATTCACATAATTCTACATTTAAGCTTGCAATTAAATATTGCATGGCAAGTGGCATAAAACTTTTAAGTCAAACTGTTCTCTTTTCTTCCCATGATGAATTACCTTTATTTCTATTAAATGAATAATTTGATAATTCAATGTGTTGGCTTGGAGCAGCATTGTGTCGGCAGTACTGACTCAAGGATAAGAAACCTGAAATCTAATAACATTTTCTCTGCACATTTAAGGTTTTCTGGCTTTTTTGTCAGCATTTCTAAGATGAAACTGAACTGTATAGTTATTGATTTCTTTTTTAGCACTAGGATTCTAATCTATATGAACAAATTTTCCCAGATGCCAATACAGTTTTTAAAGAAACCCCTCAATAACTTACATTTCAAAGTATTTAAGACTAAGATATATATATTTCATTTAATCCTAATGACAAGTCAATAAGGCATAGACATTATTATCTCATTTGGCAAGTAAATAAAATATCTCAGTATGGTTAAGAAACCTGCTTCAAGTCAAGCAAGTAGTAAAAAAGTAAATCAGGATTTGATCTCAAGAAATTTGAAAATGCACAAATTCACTTTTCCATTTCCAAAACAAAACTTGATGTTTCTATCTTTTTCAAAAGTCAGTCATTTCATTTTACTCCAACATTTTTTGTCTCTAACTGTATTCCATTTGTTTCCTATATGAGCATTTCCTATATGAATAATTTGTTGTTACCATTATTATTAATTTTCTATGTGAGTAATTTTATGTGGTAGACTTTGCCTATAGGTTTACAAGAAATATAAAAATGTCTAGAAGCTACGAGATTTTTGATTAACTTATAAATTGGTCATCATGCTCATTATTAATCCCTGATCTATTATTCATAAGCATAAATATGAGGTCCAAGGAACTATTAGTATGGCCCCTGGCTTTTTGTTTTTTAATTCTCAATACTGGATTTTATGTCTACAAAAAGTCCTTCTTGCATGTGCAAAATGTCTCACTAGCATTTTCAGTACACACAATTCTCTAACTCTCTGCATAAATGCTCAAGGGAAAACAGTTAACTCCCATGTCCTTTGCAGTCAACAAGTGAAACTTCTAAATTATTCATCCAGTGTACTCAAAAAAATTTTTTTTACTTTTTTTACTGAGGAGATAAAAAATTTCCATCCATGCCAGTATGTTGCACAAATATCACAAACCACCAAATTGAGAAATTTCTCATGTAATTATGGAAAATCTTGCCTTCTAAGTAGCCTGTTGCCTAAGAACCAATATAAAATTTCAGTCTGACATGTTCTCTCCACCAGAAATATTCTGTATCATTGTCCTATTTGTTGATGGCTACAAATAAGTAAAAT
Source organism: Phataginus tricuspis (assembly GCA_029783875.1). NCBI lineage: Eukaryota > Metazoa > Chordata > Mammalia > Pholidota > Manidae > Phataginus > Phataginus tricuspis. The sequence continues at coordinate 2,545,398 of JAQQAC010008350.1, read as the reverse complement.
TCATTGTTTAAATGCCAGAGATTTTCAGGAATGTTAAGAGTTTATTTTTCTAATGGGAATTCTAAATCTTTATGAAAATTCAAGAAAAGAAATACATAAACATATACCATCTTTGAGACCAAATTGAGTTAATTTATTAATATATATATTTTAATGATATTGTGTAGAGAATGTCAGCTCAAAATGGATTGGTTCATAAGCAAAATATACTAGTTCAATGTATTTTCAAATTTTATACATTTAAATAAAGTGAATATGTGTTTAATAATATTTTGCCTTAGTTACATAAAACACACACCCACAGAATCAGCATGAGTTTTTGAACTAAATGGTAAAAATTAATATATATATATATTTTTAATATTCCATCTGTCCCCCAAGTTAGCTTTTTTGTTTTGTTGGGGGGTACAGAAATGTACAAATAATATTTGTGGTATCAAATAACTTGTAATAACATTTACTAGTAGTACATATAAACTAGGGTGGTAAAACATGCAATGGTGATTGACTTACATAATTAACCAGATAGATATTAACATGTTGATATTTATGTTACATGATATATTTTAATAGCATTATATGTATTTTGAAAAGTCAAAAATACAAATGAATTTTAAAAATGAATGTTTTCAGATATTTTGTAATACACTATATTTTCACAGACATTTACACTGTTAGATAAATAATTTAAGAAGTTATGAATCTATAGTAAATAAATCCAAAAAGTGATATCTTGAACATTTTTTAAATTGTATTTGCCATTGTTGATCATGATGTTGAATATTTAATAAATCTAATGTGTATCATGTCAAGTAAAATCATATTAATGGCTGGGAAAGCATTTAGAATTAAACCACAAATTATTGCTCTTAAAAGAAAGCATGCCTAGATCATCACTGATAATTGAATCGAGTGAATACGTGTAATGTGTGCATCAGGTGCAGCTCTTTGCAGAGCCCCAAAATCAGTACTTTTAATCCAGCTTAATGATATTTAAAAGGCTACCTCAAATCTTGAATAATAAATAAATTTATGGTTTTCTCATATACCACATTTTCCTTTTTGGAACGTCAACAACTTTGCCAAGGTACTTAAAATATATTCCATATATGGAATGTAAGGTCACAAAATATAGCAATTTCTAATTAAATACATAAAACCACCACTGATGTATCAGAAAAGTCAGGGTATGAATTTCAAACTAGATCATATCTTAAAATGTTTTGTTATGGATTCTTAAACAATGAGTATATAACATTTTATTATAGGATACATTGTGAAAGCTTTAATGACCACAAATCCTTTAGGAATTATACAAGACACGTGTATAATTAGGTATTATGAAAAACAATCTTTAAATTTAGCGTTTGTTTGGCTTGCAAATAATAAGGATGTATTCCTGATAATTCTTAGCTAAAATTATTTTTTTTTAATTTGCATTTTGCTGAGGGTACTTTCAAAGTTGTTTGAAAACACTCAACTTCCCTTTCAGAAGAAATGGTATATTAAAATTAATTAAATTGTAAAACTCAACTCTGGGAAATAAAGCACGTGTTCTATAAATGCATGTGTCAGGTGAGTTTTAGAGCTCATTGCACAGCAGATTGGGCTCTCATTTTCAACAGCATTTCTGGCAGACAGCAGCACCTCCAGGTTCTATGTGAGCTTCTATATTGTTGGTCTTAATAAGCATTATTCACTTTACCTTCACCAGTGGAATAGCTTAGAAGCTCATAGATATATACATTTAAAAAAAGAAGAGATTACACTGTCTTTTTGTGGTCTCCTTTACAGATTGCAGACAGTCAGAGGCTCAGGAAATAGAGGGATGACATAGGTCTGCTGTATTTTACATAATGTAAGATATTTTTAAGAGTGAACAAATGTCAATGGATCAAATTAATGGAAGGTCACAAGAAAAGGGAAGCCAATAACACTGACCAAATATATTAAAATTCATTTTTGTAATACATGTTTAAGAGTCTAGGATGTTTTTACATGAAATATTATAAAAGAATAAAAATTTCTCTGCTTACGAATTTTACAATGTGCTTCCCAAGAGATTCCCAAATACAATCGTTTTGCATGATGAAGGGGAAAATGAATTCCTGTGTGCCTATATTAAACATGTTGAAGACATCTAGCTACTTTTATATCCTGAAAAGTGAATGAACAATAAAGATGTAAGCATGATACTACAGCAGCAAAGTGGGGGCTTGCAAATTAGGCCTAGACGTTAGCACTTATGAGCCACTGTGGTAACATTTCGTGTGATGGAAGACGTCATTTACTAAATAGACTGTGAACTGAAAGAGCAAATGTACATCCTGAATGTAAGCTGGTATTCCCTTTTTACACTAAGGCCCAAGAACAATTTAAACAGATTTAAACCACTTGTAATTTACTTTTAATGTTGCATTTTTTAAAGGAACATTCCTCTTAATCACCTTAATGTAACATTTTTATTTCACATTTTAGCTTAGTCAAGAATAATCAGGTGTCATATAGTGTATATTTAAAGTAACATTCTAATAGCAGTTTATAGAGTATGAAATGTTACAAATTGGAAAAGTTTTGAAGAAGTCTAATTTACAAATTTCAGGATAAATCCCCTTTGAATAATGTCAAAATACATTTAATGAGATTTTCAGTTTTCATCTCCATTATATAAAAGAGAAAATTAAATCTCAACATTCTCCAGTAATCCTGAGACATGATATCATCATTTACTAAACAGGAAGATAGCTTCTGGTTTTGCACTAATTTTTAACAGGCAAAATCAAAATAAGGTACACTTTAAGCCCACTATATAAATCTATTTCTTGTTTTATGCATACCTCTGTGTAATTAGAGAAGATAGAAATAATCTTGAGTGCATTTCTTGGCAACCAATTACCTAAAAATATAGAAAAACATTTTTGTGCAATAGTTTCATCTATTTCTTTGAAATGCTGTCTGCCTTAATATGTCATTTCCATGTGAACAAATTTTGAGCATATCAAAATGCTAATCAGTTGTCAGAATAATACAGTATTCCATACAGAATTCTCTTCCATGGGAGCAAACAAAAAAGATCACCTTACATAACCTAGAATAACATTTTCTTCCTAATTGGCTGAAGAGATCTGTCACTTCTTGGTGTTCCTTGCTGGTTATAACTAACCTTTACAGATAGTTCATTTGATCGCTGAGTTTTCCCTATGTATATTTGTGAATTTAAATGAGTTATGTATAACTGTAGTTATTAGTTTTCAAAATGGATATGGCTTTATTAGCTCATTTGGAAAAGTTGATGATTTCAATGTACTATAGATGTGAAATCAACTAGACACTAAAACGTGGATGCTACGGGCACTGATCAGTGTGACGTTATATTTGCAATATTTCTCTGAGTGACAGGCACGAAATTGTTTGATGAATTAGTATTTAAAATGTGAAGACGTTTTAATAGTCCTGGTACTTAACCCTTGCTGCTTTCCATAATTCTATTCTCTTTTATTAATTAGCTCTTGTGTTTAGTGTGGTTCTGGTCATCAGATAATGTTTAATGGAGAAAAAATATGAAAAAGTGAAATAAAAAATTTAGAATCTAAAAATTTAGAAATTTAGAGTAAAATCTTTCTATTTTGTAGATATAATTTTCAATATTATTTCATTTTTGCATTTGTACTTTTAAGCTTAATTTATATCACATAGGAAATTTTTATATGAGAATTTTTGAATTTAACATTTTCATGTATCATGTATAATATTAATTATAACATTATAGAACTTCACCATACATATATATACATATATATATATATATATAATTTACTAGGAAATCTGCTATTATTGATCATGTAAGTGTGGTTTCTAATTTTCTTTTTATAAAAAGCCCAGGGATGATTATCTTTGCCCATGTATATACCTTTTTTACTAAGGTATTATTGATATACACTCTTACGAAGCTTTCACATGCAAAACAATGTGGTTACTCCATTCACACATACTATCGTGTCGCCACCCCATACCCCATTGCAGTCACTGTCCATCAGCATAGTAAGATGCCACAGAGTCACTATTTGTCTTCTCTGTGCTACACTGTCTTCCCATGATGCCCCCACACCATATTGGTATGTATGTTTGACTTTCTAAAAACAATTCATTACTAAAACTGCTGCTCAAGACTGTTGGAATATTAGGGCTCTGGTAGCATAGTCACATTATTTGTACCAAGTCCATTCCATTTTTTTTTATTTTGGTATCATTAATCTACAGTTCCATGTGCAACCTTATGGTTACTAAACTCCCAATTCATCAGGTCCCTCCCACTTACCACACTACAGTCACTGTCCATCAGCGTAGTGAGATGCTATAGAATCACTACTTGCCTTCTCTGAGTTGTACAGCCCTCCCCGTGCCCCCTCCCCCAACATTACAAATTGTAATGCCCCTTTTTCTCCTTGGTCCCTCCCCAGTCCCTTTCCCTTTGGTAACTGTTAGTTCATTATTGGCTTCTGTGAGTCTGCTGCTGTTTTTTCTTTCACTTTTTTTCTTTGCTCTTATGCTGCACATATGAGTAAAATCATTACTTGCCTTTTTTCGCTTGGCTTATTTCACTGAGCATAATACCTTCTAGCTCCATCCATGTTGTTGTAAATGGTAGGATTTGTTTTCTTCTTATGGTTGAATAATATTCCATTGTGTATATGTACCACATCTTCTTAATCCATTCATCTACTGATGGACACTTAGGTTGCTTCCATTTCTTGGCTATTGTAAATAGTGCTGCAATAAACATAGGGGTGCATCTGTCTTTTTGAAACTGGGCTGCTGCATTCTTAGGGTAAATTCCTAGGAGTGGGATTCCTGGGTCAAATGGTATTTCTATTTTGAGTTTTTGAGGAACCTCCATACTGCTTTCCACAATGGATGACTAATTTGCATTCCCACAGAAGTGTAGGAGGGTTCCCTTTTCTCCACATCCTCGCCAACATTTGTTGTTGTTTGTGTTTTGGATGTTGGCCATCCTTACTGGTGTGAGGTGATATCTCATTGTGGTTTTAATCTGCATTTCTCTGATGATTAGCGATGTGGAGCATCTTTTCATATGCCTGTTGGCCATCTGAATTTCTTCTTTCGAGAACTGTGTATTATTGTCCTGTGCCCATTTCTTAATTGGATTATTTGCTTTTTGTTTGTTGAGGTGCGTGAGTTCTTTATATATGTTGATGTCAACCCCTTATCGGATATGTCATTCATGAATATATTCTCCCATACTGTAGGATGTCTTTTTGTTCTGCTGATGGTGTCCTTTGCTGTACCGAAGCTTTTCAGCTTGATATAGTCCCACTTGTTCATTTTTGCTTTTGTTTCCCTTGCCCAGTGAGATATGTTCATGAAGAATTCGCTCATGTTTATGTCCAAGAGATTTTTGCCTATGTTTTTTTCTAAGAGTTTTATGGTTTCATGACTTACATTCAGGTCTTTGATCCATTTTGAGTTGACTTTTGTGTATGGGGTTAGACAGTAGTCCAGTTTCATTCTCTTACATGTAGCTGTCCAGTTTTTCCAACACCAGCTGCTGAAGAGGCTGTCATCTCCCCATTGTATATCCAAGGCTCCTTTACCAAATATTAATTGACTGTAGGTGTTTGGGTTAATGTTTGGATTTTCTATTCTGTTCCACTGGTCTGTGGGTCTGTTTTTGTGCCAGGACCAAATTGTCTTGATTACTGTGGCTTTGTAGTAGAGCTTGTAGTCAGGGAGTGTAATTCCTCCTGTTTTATTCCTCCTCAGGATTGCTTTGGCTATTCGGGGTCTTTTGTGGTTCCATATGAATTTTAGAACTATTTATTCCAGTTTGTTGAAGAATGCTGTTGGTAGTTTGATAGGGATTGTGTTGAATCTGTAAATTGCTTTAGGTAGTATAGCCATTTGGACAATATTTATTCTTCCTAGTCAAGAGCATGGGATGAATTTCCATTTGGTAGTGTCTTCCTTAATTTCTCTTAGGAGTGTCTTATAGTTTTCAGCGCTATAGGTCTTTCAATTCCTTTGTTAGGTTTATTCCTAGGTATTTTATTCTTTTTGATGCGATTGTGAATAGAATTGTTTTCCTGATTTCTCTTTCTGTTAGTTCATCTTTAGTGTATAGGAAAGGAACAGATTTCTGTGTGTTAATTTTGTATCCTGCAACTTTGCTGAATTCAGATATTAGTTCTAGTAGTTTTGGAGTGGAGTCTTTAGGGTATTTTATGTACAATATCATGTCATCAGCAAATAGTGAAAATTTGACTTATTTTTTACCAATCTGGATGCCTTGTATGTCTTTGTTTTGTCTGATTTGTCCTAGTCATGGCTAGGACCTCCAGTACTATGTTGAATAACAGTGGAGAGAGTGGGCATCCCTGTTTTGTTCCCTATCTTAGATGAAAAGCTTTCAGCTTTTCATTGTTAAATATGATGTTAGCTGTGGGTTTTTCATATATGGCCTTTATTATGTTGAGGTACTTGCCATCTATACCCATTTTGTTGAGAGTTTTTATCATGAATGCATGTTGAATTTTGTCAAATGTTTTTTCAACATCTATGAAGTTGATCATGTGGTTTTTGTTCTTCTTTTTGTTGATGTGGTGGATGATGTTGATGGATTTTCGAATGTTGTACCATCCTTGCATCCCTGGGATGAATCCCACTTGATCTTGGTGTATGATCTTCTTGATGTATTTTTGAATTCGGTTTGCTAATATTTTGTTGAGTATTTTTGCATCTATGTTCATCAGGGATATAGGTCTGTAATTTTCTTTTTTGGTGAGGTCTTTGCCCGGTTTTGGTATTAGAGTGATGCTGGCTTCATAGAATGAGTTTGGAAGTATTCCCTCCTCTTCTATTTTTTGGAAGACTTTAAGGAGAATGGGCGTTATTTCTTCTCTATATGTCTGATAAAATTCAGAGGTGAATCCATCTGGCCTGGGGGTTTTGTTCTTAGGTAGTTTTTTGATTACCGATTCAATTTCGTTGCTGGTAATTGGTCTGTTTAGTTTTCTGTTTCTTGCTTGGTCAGTTTTGGAAGTTTGTATTTTTCTAAGAAGTTGTCCATTTCTTCTAGGTTTTCCAGCTTGTTAGCATATAGATTCTCATAACATTATCTTATAATTCTTTATATTTCTGTGGGGTCTGTCATTATTTCCCTTTCTCATTTCTGATTCTGCTTATGTGTGTAGATATTCTTTTTCTTTTAATAAGTCTGGCTAGAGGTTTATCTATTTTGTTTATTTTTTCAAAGAACCAGCTCTTGGTTTCATTGATTTTTTTCTATTGTTTTATTCTTCTCTATTTTATTTATTTCTTCTCTAATCTTTATTATGTCCCTCCTTCTGGTGACTTTGGGCCTCATTTGTTCTTCTTTTTCCAATTTCAATAATTGTGTCTTCAGACTATTCATTTGGGATTGTTCTTACTTCTTTAAATGGGCCTGGATTGCAATATACTTTCCTCTTAGAACTGCCTTTGCTGCGTCCCACAGAAGTTGCGGCTTTGTGTTGTTGATGTTATTTGTCTCCATATACTGTTTGATCTCTGTTTTAATTTGGTCATTGACCCATTGATTATTTAGGAGCATGGTATTAAGCCTCCATGATTTTATGAGCCTTGTTTTTTTCTTTCTACAATTTATTTCTTGTTTTATACCTTTGTGATCTGAGAAGTTGGTTGGTATGATTTCAGTATTTTTTAATTTACTGAGGTTCTTTTTGTGGCCTAGTGTGTGGTCTTTTCTGGAAAATGTTCCATGTGCACTTGAGAAGAATGTGTATCCTGCTGCTTTTGAGTATAGAGTTCTGTAGATGTCTGTTAGGTCCATCTGTTCTAGTGTGTTGTTCAGTGCCTCTGTGTCTTTACTTATTTTCTGTCTGGTAGATGTGTCCTTTGGAGTGAGTGGTGTGTTGAAGTCTCCTAAATGAATGCATTGCCTTCTTTTTCCTCCTTTAATTCTGTTAGTATTTGTTTCACATATGTCGGCTCTCCTGTGTTGGGTGCATATATATTTATAATGGTTATATCCTCTTTTTGGACTGACCCCTTTATCATTATATAATGTCCTTCTTTATCTCTTGCTACTTTCTTCGTTTTGAAGTCTATTTTTTCCAATACAAGTACTGCAACACCTGTTTTTTTCTTCTTGTTGTTTACATGAAATATCTTTTTCCATCCCTTCACCAAGTCCATTCCTATTTACAGTCCCTCTATAATATGTGGAAAGGTTTGCTTGCCAATGTACATCATGGTAACAAATAAAATTTGTTTTAATAGTTGCTAAATTGATAGAAATCACATTTGATTCTCAGTGATACTGAATATTTTACATATTGTGTACTAAGCACTTTACTTACCCAATTATAAAATGTGTCTTCATACAATTTTCTATTCTTTTCATTATCTTAGATTTTCAATTAATGTCTTTCTAACAAGGCTTTTAATTTGTCCATTTGTGAAAATCCTTGTGTATTTTCTGTTCAACTTTTAACATTTTTATAGGTATTTTCCATGTGCATTTGCTTAACTGCATTTTCCAATTTCTTTTAGAATTTTCTTCCTAGAATTATCAATTTATGTACCTTTTTTGCTCCTGACACTTTATTTACTGACCTACTTAATCAAACGAATATTTGAGTGTTTATTATCTCAGGAAATGTGCTAGACACTGGAGAAAACATCCTTAAGGATGTTTTGAACCATTAATAGAGAAAAAGAGAACAAAGAGAAAACTACCAGATAGTATGAATATAGTAGTAGAAATAGTGTGGAAAGTATAGTATGCATGAACAGAATGGAAATGGAAACACACAGGACATCTACTTGACATTGGAGAGGTAAGAGGGCATTTCTTAGAGGAAACGATCCTTGCAAATCCTGAACTCTGAGTAGAAATTAGCCTGGAATAAGAGAACAGATGGACATTCGGGGCAGATGTAATCACATGCAAGTGTGGTCAAAGTCCCAGTCTGTCAATCTGAGATTGGAGTTCCCGTAGGAGAGAGAGAGAACACTGAGAAAAACTGTGAGCGTGAGGAAGGCCAGACTCTGAAGGGCCCAGGAGACTGAATGAGGCGGCTTTACCTTGAAGGAGCAGAGATGTCGCTCAGGCTTCGGTGTGGAAATGGCAGCAGGGAGCAAAATGACTGACAGGGTGACCAGTTAGAAGACTGACAAAACTCAGATGCCAGCATTATAAATGCCCTATTACACAAATTAACCCATTGGAATCTCAGTTTTCTCATCCAAAATGGGGATAATAACACTTACCATAAAATTTTGTTATCATTACATGAGATGATAGCTTTAAAGAATTCAAACTGGCCAGGAATAGAGCAGGCACTGCGTAAATGGAAGGCATTAATATAGATTAAGGGATTAAATATAAATTAAAATTTCAGTTTTTGAGAAAAATATTAACTTTTCTACTCTACACACTTTGTTTGGACAATTTTACAATATGTTAAGTACCACTTACACCCTGACATCTGGAAATCCTAGTCCAGAAGCTTAACAAAGCCAACATGCACCACTTTAAATCATTTTATATAATCCTACCCACTAATTTGCCCCTCCTGCTATACTCCCATCTCAGTGAATGGTACCGGTTCATCGCAGAAGAACCAGAGAGCTGTACTGGGGTCTTTCCTTTGGAATTCACTCATTTTCACATTCTCATATGCAAATCAAGACCCTCTTGTCTACTGTAATTCTAACCTGATTTTTTTACGTATTTATTTTCTGTTCATTGATAAACTGTGCTTTCCCCCTATATGGATGCTTACAGTCTATCTAAGATTTGGAAAATGAAGACTTTAACAAAATAATGTTGATGTGTGGGGTTTTTAATTAATATGTCTGGTACTGCCGATTCCCTTCATTATTCAGTCTTTTACCTACTCTACGTAGGAATCTCTTGTTTTATTGCTTTGATTTTTTTCTTTTCTGGATGTTCTCTTCTCACTCAGAATTGCTGTTTCACGAATATTGAAGCATATACTCCATGTCAGTTTTATTTTTGCTAAATTTATTAATATGTGGTTTTCCTAAACAATCTAAAATAACACTGACTTGTCAAATAGTATACAGTGTATCACTCTCTATTGCATTATACAATGTCATTCATCAAAAACTACTCATTTCTGATCCGAAATCATGGGGTGAATGTATCACAAATCTTGCAATTAATATTTGCTTCTTTAAGCTTTCCTTCTGTTTCATGAGGTAGCATGTTACTTTTCCTAGCTTGGCATACTCCTTTGAACTCTATTTCTTTTCACATCTTACTGATGTTTCTGTATTTTCTGATATTTAGGAAAGTGGACTATGTTCCTACATTATTAGAATTGTAATTTAATTCTATGTCAATTTGGTCCTCCAATTAAGTCATTCTTCCAAAATAAAAGAAGCAAACACAGCTTATCTAATTTTAGTTTGCTCAATCAAGGTTTATTTTTGCCCATGGGTAATAAAGCACAAGAAACTAGGAAGTCAGTTCTGCAAAAGCCATTTCACTGGCTTCTTAGGTGATTTCTTTTAGACATTTTATGTAAAGTAACTTGGGAGCCATTCCCAAATAATTCTTGGAAATACTTGTTCCCCCAGAAATCCCATGTGCTACCTTTGCCATTAGGTTTTGGTACCTTAGGACAATATAATAATTTCTGATGGAAGATAGAGAAGTAGATACAGGGAAAATCATTTCATGGTTGGGGGAAACCTCCTTTATGCCAAGACATTTGGTGGTTTGCTCGTTTTGTTTGTTGGAAGCCACCCAAAAGTAGCTGTGATATGTCCCCCTTTCCTTCATCATATTATTGCTTTTGCTCTTATTCTAATATTTTCAATATCTTTTTCCTTTGTTTTTAATTTTGTTCACAAAGTTAATAGCTTTTCATTTAATAGCTTTATTGGGTTATATTTAACATACAGCTCCCTGTATATATCCTAATGGTAAAATTTGATCAGTTTTGAAATATGTACAAACCATGAAACCATCAAGATACATTCAAGATAATAAATATGTCCATCATCCCCAAAAGTTTCCTCACATCCCACTGTAATCCCTCTCACTGCACTCTGCTGACCTCCCCACTCTCCACCCCTAAGTGGCAACTGACCTGCTTTCTGTCACTATATATTGGTTTGCATTTTCTGGAAATTCATATACGTGGAATCACATAGCATGTATTCTTTTTGTTCATCCACTCACCTGTAGATGGACATTTTGGTTTTTCCTAGTTTTGGGCTATTGCAAATAAAATTGCAATGAACACTCATGTACAAGTCTTTGTATGGACATATACTTCAATTTGTCTTAGAGAAAAACTATGTGTGGTATCATATGTGTATGTTTAAATTTTTAAGAACCTGCCAAAATTTTTCAGTTTAAAATGACACTGCCATTTTATATTCCCACTCCAATATAAGAGAATTGATATTGAAACACAGCTTTGTCACACTTGTGATAGTCTTTTTAATTTAAGACAATCTTCTAAGAATTTAGAATTAATCTATTGTGATTTTAATTTATATTTTGCTAATGAGTAAAGATGTTGAATATGCTTTTATGAATTTATTTGCCATCTGTAAATGTTCTTTCATAAACTGTTCAAATGCTTAGCTCACTTTTACTTGAGTTTTCTTACTAAGTTTAGAGAGTGCCTTGTATATCCTAGATACAAATTCTGATAAGATATATGATTTACAAATATTTTTTCCAATATTTCTTTTAAAGAGCAACATTATTTTTATTTTGTTTTAAACTGGTGTATTTGATACACAATATTAAATAAGTTTCAGGTATACAATACAGTTAAACACATTATTAAATCCTTACCCATACTAATGCAGTTACTATGTCAACATAGAAAGATGTTACAGAACTATTCACTATATTCTCCATGCTACACTACCATCTCCATGACCAACTTATACTATGATTGATATTTTTGTGCCCCTTTATCCCTCACCCTCCACACTCCCCCACCCCAACTCTATCCCATGATCACCATCAGTCACTTCTCAGTGTCTGGGAGTCTACAGTGGTTTTGTTCCTTCAGTTTTGCTTTGTTATACTCCACAAATAAGTGAAATCATATGGTATTTGTCTTTCTCTGCCTGGCTATTTCACTTAGCATAATACCCTCTAGGTCCATCCATGTTGTTGCAAATGGCAGGATTTCTTTATTTTTTTTATGGCAGAATAATATTCTATTGTGTATATGTACTACTTCTTTATCCATTCATCTATTGATCGACACTTTGGTTGTTTCCATATCTCAGCTATTGTAAACAATGACACAGTAAACATAGGGTGCATGTATCTTTTTGAATCGGAGGTCTTGTTTTCTTAGGTAAATTCCTAGAAGTACAGTTACTAGGTCATATAGTATTTCTATTTTTAGTTTTTTGAGGAACCTCCATAGTGCTTTCCACAGTGGCTGCAGCAAATTATATTCCCACCAACAGTGTAGGAGGGTTCCCTTTTCTCCACATCCTCACCAACTCTTGTTATTTCTTGTCTTTTGGATAGTGAACATTTTAAATGGTTTGAGGTGGTATCTCACTGTGGTTTTGATATGCATTTCCCTGATGATTAGCAATGTGGACCATCTTTTCATGTGCCTGTTGGCCATCTGTATTTCTTCTTTGGAAAAATGTCTGTTCAGGTCCTCTGCCCATTTTTTAATTAGATTATTTGTTTCTTTGGTGTTGAGACATATGAGCTCTTTATATATTTTGTATATTAACCCCATATAAGATAAATCATTTACAAATATATTCTCTCATACTGTAGGCTGCTATTTTGTTCTTTTGAAGGTGTCCTTTGCTGTATGGAAGCTTTTTAGTTTGATGTAGTCCCACCTGTTCATTTTTCATTTTATTTCTCTTGCCTGGGATAAGAGTGACATTTTTAATTCTCATGAAATAAAATTATCAAATTCTCTTCTATGTATCATGCTTTTGATGACATAGCTAAGAACTCTTTAGCCAAGACAAGGCCAAAAAGTTATCTTCTATATTTTCTTCTAGAAGTTTTGTAGCTTTAGATTTTATATTTGGGTCTATGATCCATTTAAAATCATTGTTTGATGGTATAGCATAGGGAATATAGCCAATGTTTCCATACCATCTTTCTATGTTAACAGACAGCAACCGCACTGATGGGGGTGAGGATTCAGTAATGTGGGTAACTGTTGAACCATTGTGTTCATATCTGAAACTAATATAAGATTGTATATCAACTATACTTCAACAAAAATTTCTATTTGTATACAGTGCAAGGTATGTATCAAAGTTTATGTATGGATGTCTAATTATTCCAGAACTATATTTTCCACTGAACAGCCTGAATTCACATCTTTGTCAAAATCATTTGTCCTTAACATGTGTGAGTTTACTTCTGGACTATATTTTGTTCTTTTGATCGATTCATCTAAATAGATCTATTCTATCTATGTCATCTAGAAAATTAAAATATTCTATTTTAAATATGTAAGTAAAGTCATTGTATTGATTCTACCAATTTATCAGTGTATCCATTACAATTATGTTAACATAAAACTGAAATTTTAATAGAAGAAAAAAATAAATGCATTCGGCAATGCTTAGTAACAATTTTAAAGTGTTGAAACTATATTTGTTAAAAATCTAGATATTCAAGTCTTTCTCCCCCCTATGATTTTCCATGTAATTTCTAGTTAATTTCATACAAAATTCAGAAGTTCTCATTCTTACTGGCAGTTTTTGTTTTACTGAACACAGACTCTCTAAAAGATTTTGCATTGATTTTTAAATGATTTTACTCTCATAGAAGATACTTAATAGCTATGGCCTTGTGCTTTCATGGGAGACCTTTCATCACCTTATGTACCTTGTTCACTTAGATTTGAATCTGCTATTTTTTTAATGTGTTTTAATCATAACCTTCAGAAAATGTGAGCAAAAATGTTTGGTAATTAGGTCCCTCAACAGGAAGTAAGTTCCATGCTGAACTTCCAAATGAATACCCTATTATAATTTTGTAAAGCTTGCTTGAAATAATACCTTAGTAAGTACCACTTTGAACTATTTTTTTATTTTCAAGAATTTAAATTTAGTTTAAAAATCTGAATATATTTTTAATCTCACCATGCTAAAACATTCAGTTTGGATAATTGAGGGCTAAAGTTAATAATTTTATATTGTGATGTTTCACATATATATGGTAAATGGCTACATGGCAATATAACAACAATAATACATTCCCATGAGACTAGAAATAATCATTACTTTTAATGTCTTCCATATGCTGGTAACACATATTACTCATAGTTTAACCAAGTCATATAAATATACAGATATTGGTGTCATCACTGACTTTGCAACCTTCTTATGAAATATTCCTTATTCTTAATAGAATGAATAGCTAGATAGAAAGAAGATTTCATAGGATTTGCTTTTTTTATATTTTAGGGTTCACTTGATTAATCTTAATAGCACAATATAGATTTGATTATAATGCACATGTATAAAGATTTTTTTTACTTTTTTAATATATATTTATTTTTTAATTTTTAAAACTATTTCTTTTATTTTTATTTTATTATTTTATTATTTTTATTTTGGTATTGTTAATGTACAATTACCTGAGCAACATTATGGTTACTAGACTCCCTCTGTTATCAAGTCCCCCCACATACCCCATTACAGTCACTGTCCATCAGTGTAGTGACATGCTATAGAATTACTACTTGTCTTCTTTGCGTTATACTTCCTTCCCCATGTCCCCCCCAGTACATTATGTGTGCTAATCGTAGTGCCCCTTTTTCCCCCTTATCCCTCCCTTCCCACCCATCCTCCCCAGTCCCTTTCCCTTTGGTAACTGTTAGTCCATTCTTGGGTTCTGTGAGTCTGCTGCTGTTTTTTTCCTTCAGTTTTCTCTTTGTTCTTATACTCCACATATGAGTTAAATCATTTGATACTTGTCTTTCTCCACCTAGCTCATTTCACTGAGCATAATATCTTTTATCTTCCTATAATTATATTTTTAAATATGTATGCATATATATATTCTTTTGATATATGTAATCAAAGTCCTCTCATATTTTCTGCAAACTTATATTGAACAGCTAGAAATATCCCTATAATTCATAAAATAATTTGCAAGTTAAACATTTATCTACACTTTAGAAGTTATGTAGTTAGACATCTTCTACATTTGACAAATACAACTATGTATCACTATAACAAAAACATACCCATTGTTAAATTAAGAATGATGATTTGAAAAAGCACTAGAAAAGTGATGTCAACAGTTTTAAGTTTGATTCATCTGTAAGCTTTTTGAGTTAAGGTAGATTACTATAGCTTTCCATCTTTTGTTTTAGTAAGGCAGCTTATATGTAGTAAGGCTCTAATATGAAGTCCACATATTTGTAAGTCATTAATTGAAATTTTATTTCTTGCTGTTTATACAGTTGCTTTTAATACTTTGAGAACATAAAGTGTTGCCCATGTAGCAGTTTCTAAAATTAAAAGTGGAAACAAAGTCTCTAAAAATCTTATAATCAAGTTATGGATGTAAATGAAGCTGAGCAAAAGGTTTCATAGTGATAAAATATTTTTGATTGACCTTTATTTTCAATTTGTAAAGGTTTCTCCATGTATAAAAGTGCTTCTTAAATTTATTTAAATAAAATATCTGAAACTTGAAGGTATATCATCTGATATGCCTAAATAAAGATTAATAATCAGTTGACTGAATGCAGTTGCATTATTCTAAGTACAATTTTGGTTGTAGAGGTTTTAGGTTACAACAATCTATCAAAAAAAAAAGCAAATGCAGGCAAGCAAAGTCTATTAGATAGTATTTCACTTACGGGAATAAGACTAATGTATTAGTAGACAAAACTTGAAAGGTATTAGTTTCAAGGTATTTAATGAAAAAGATCATTTATCTCAATATTCGGTCTTAAATTATGTGGGATGCGCACTATACTGCAATAAGAAGTTAATAAATAGGTTGGAAGCAAGGGTAGGAAAGTCTTATAGGTATTCTTTGTTTTTTGCAGATATTTAAGAATGATTCTAACTTAAAACATGCAATTTTATTGAAGATGTTTGTCTTTTTATTCATTTGTTTTGCTTGGCTTTTCATTGAACAAATTCAAAACAAATTGATTTTGATGAAGATAACTTGAATCTTTCTTGAAAAAGGGCAATGATTAAAGTACATTGTTATAATATGGCATATTAACTGATTCTTTAGCTGAATGACAATAAATGAAAAATTATTAAGTTCTTGACTGTGCAATTTAGCAGTGAGTAAATATCTCTCAAGATAACATTTTAAATAAAAAAGTAGTAAGATATGAATTATTGTTATAATTCAATTCAAATTTATTTCCAACAGTTTCAGCACTTTTTTATATTTGCAAGTAATTCCAAAAGAATTAAAAGAGACATATAAGGAGAAAAAAGTACAGCTGCTTGATCAAAGTATCTTTTATTATATGCTTATAAGAAACTTATTATTAATGTATTTTATACTTATGAAAAGATACATTCATTTCAAACCATGATAAAATGTTAGTGCCTGTTTTTTAATTTTTATTTTAATAATATGAATATTATTTTATATTATAATAAATAAATTAAATTAAATCAGAATAAAATAAAAATATTCTGTTTCATCAGAATAACATTTTTTTCTTCCAGAATAGTGTCTGGAGAGGATTTAGCTTCAAACTGTATAAATTATATAACATGTATTTTTCCCACATTGAATTACATGTATGTTTAATTTTAGAAACCAAGAAATGCTTTCTTGGCCCAGAATTAAATTACCTCTCTCACTCTGTGTATGAATCTGATGACTATATTAAGGGAAGGTCAGTGCTTTCCTTTGGGGTGTTAGCCTTGGGGGGTCTACCTTTAAAAAGTACAAATCTATTTCTTATTATATATTATGCTTAAATACTCCTCAGTTTTTTCCATTTCAAAAAAATTTTTTAATTGAAAGCCCAGTCAAAATGTTTTATGATTTGATTTCATACTTGTAATAGTGGCAACATTTAATATACTGGGGAAAGTTAATTTGTCTAAAGAAATGTGTCTTTTAACAATTATAACAGAAATTATTTTATACAGAGTTTATGCCCAAAAGTACATTTTTATACTGTTTATCTTATATAAATAGAGAAAAATCACTATAAAAGTTATATAGTAAACCATATAATAAAAGGTAGAACATAACTGTAAGAGAATTCTAATAATGTACTTAAAATATAATTTTGCTGTTCCTGAAAATCATGATAACTTTGTAAATTGATAAACAATAGTACCATGCTCATAGCTAGATGTAGCTAATTATACATCACTATTTGTCAGGTAAATGTACAAAAAAAAAAGTTAATGAAAATAAAACAACTTATATGACTTGCTACATTATTCAGAATTAGCTGAGAAGATGCAAACTTATAAGTGCATTCCAAGGTGTGGATAATGCATTATGATCACTGAGCAAATGTCCTTAACTTAAAACCAGATTTAAGAATGTATTATTAAACAGTCATAATATTGGTTGGCTCCATCATTTATGCAAATATGCATATCTGAAGATATTTACATTGTGATGGAAAATGATATTTCTTAATTCCACAACTTTAGGCAAAATAATGTTTGAAATATTGCATGTGAAGGACCCTTGCCATAAGAGAGAAGTAAATAATGTCTTAACTATTTGACAAGAGGGTCACAGATTCAGTAATTCGTTATCTTACCTGGTTCCTTTTCTTCATCAAGCCCGTTCAGAAAGGAAGTAAACAAGCAATGGGCATTCTTTCTATACCAGATACACATAACGGGAAGTTTACCACCTACCTTGACAATTTGACAGATTTCTAAAGCCGTATTTGATTTAATTAATGTTATTAATCTTACTCAATCATTCTCCATATTTACTGGTTTAAAACTTTGAGAGGAACACGTATATTTGGTATCTATTATTAAAGAGCCTAGAAAATGTTGAACTAACAAATTATGTACATTGCATAATTTGTATCACTTTGAATAGCATTAAGAATTGGATTAGAGTGTAAGTATGAAAATAGGTTTAATTTTAATTTTAAAATCCCTTAAATTTTTTTGATTTATGAATTTTGATAGTTTCAAACATTTTTTCATAGTTTAATGATATTAATGAAATAACTTACCAAGAGAAATGAATTAATTTTCAGTAAAATTCAAATTACTAATGCACCAATTAAAAACATAGAAATATCTTAGTTTTCCAAAATAGAAATGTAAGAATGGCCCCCAAAAATGAATTTAAATGTGTACAACAGAATGTCGTTATGTTGCTAACTGCACTTTTTTGCAGAGGGCCATTCCCTTTAATTCCTGAATATTTAGACTCCTCACTTACCGTTCCTTTCCCTGACCCTATTTCTATTAGAACTATTGTAATTTCAATTTTCATGCAGGCATTCTTTCCAGTAGCCTTAAGCTCCTTTCTCCCTATGAACTGGTCTTCCACCTTGACTAGGTCACTAAATCCCATGGATATTCTCATGATTTTGTCATTACTACCTACAACTCCTTCTTAAAAATCTCAGTTTTGAATCCCACACTGTACACTACCTTTTATTTTTGCATCACACTGACTGTAATAATCCTAGTCTTCTGGATATTTTCTAGGCATACATGATAACTCTACTAAGGAAGAAAGGTTTCGGGTCCTAAGTGATGAGTCTGTTGCCAGAGAAGGAAGGTTTTCAGTCAGAAACGATATCAGGTAATAGTGAAAAATTTCTATCATACATGATGACATGTTATATAGAAGGAAGTTTTACAGTTATTATTGATAATTTATGTGATAGAGAAAGAAGATAGCCAGTCAAAAATAACTCATAATAGAGAAAAAATGCAGAAAAAAGATTTCCAATCATAAATGGTAACTCATCTGCAAAAGGAGGATTCCAATCATAAATGATACCTCACATGAGAGAGACGGTTTACACTCATAAATGATAAGTCAGGTTCCAGAGAAGGGTTTGGAGTTCTGAATGATAACTCAGATGCTAGAGAAAGATTTCCAGTAATAAATGATGACTCAGGTGATAGGAAGAGAATGTTTCAGTTTTATAACTCAGATTACAAAGAAGAAAGATTTCTAGTCCTATATGATAACTCTACTGATAAAGATTCCAGTCATCAAAAGTAAGTTAGTTAATTGATAAAGATTTCCAATCATAAGTGATAACACAGGCGATTTAAAAAAGCAAAGATGTAAAATAATTAAAAAGTGCAATATGTATAGGAAGCAGGTAAAATATATTAAATAAGTTTGGTTGGTGATCTTGAAAAAATAAAAACAAAAATAAAATGAACTCTTCATATACATGTCATATAGATTCCAACTTCTTTCATAAGAAGATTGTTAAAAGTAAAATTGCAGTTAAATTTACTCTTAAAGCAATTATTTATTGTAAATCAGGAGATAATTAAAATAAATAATACTAGGTCATGATGATGTAGGAAATATATAAGGAAAGATTAGCCAATACTGAAGAGTCTTGAAAATGGACCAAGGTGATTTAAAAATAGCACTCTCTTTAAAGATAGCTTCTGGCCAACTAGGCAGGAATTTTTAATTTAATGATGACCACTACTGTTTGTATTTATGACCCGCTGGGACCAAACAGTGATAAACAATTTCTTTTAGTGTCATTGCTCCAGAGTAGCTAATTCAAACAGAACTTTTTGCAGTGGAAATTTTCTGTATCTGGCTGCCCAGTATCTTAGTCCCTAGGTACATGCGGTTATTGAGCATTTGAAATGCTGGCTAGTGTGACTGAGGAACTAAATTCTTCATTTTGTTTAATTTTAACTAATTTGAATTTAAATAGCTACATGTAGCTAGCAACTAGAGTATTGAACGACATATGTCTAGAGGAATCGGAATCCATAGGTCCCATCTTCCAATCAACCCATTTCAATAACCAGATTTTGGTATTAGTCATGCATCTAAGTTGATTTGTTGATTCTCTGCTCCCAAATACTTCAGGAGCCTATATTATTAACTCAAATGAAATAATGTATACATCTCTTTCTTATTTCCCCCATCCACGGGCTCAAATACAATTCCCTGATATTTTTCATATTTATAGTTCCCAGTTATTGCCTAAGAGGTCTATCTATGGCATGATCCATGTAACTGTGCCCCATGTTACATACAGTCATAAGAAAAAAAGTTACCAACAAAATTCACTTGAGTTTTTTCAATTCTTGAAGTGGTAAAAAACATCCACGCTCTGTCTGAACAATTAAGTAAAAATAAATAAATAATATACATAAAAACCATAATAAACAAATACATTACATATATATACATGATTGATTTGGAGCCACAAGTCTATCCTACTTGAGTATAGCCCCTGTCATCTAAGTGCATAAGCTGGTTTATATCTGTCACTGATATTATTAGGGAAGTCTTAAAAAAACCTGATCCAGTTTTGCTGAAGGAAGACATTAAACCCATGGGGATTTTGAAATAGCTTAAACAAGCAAAACTTCCATTCTGCTATTACCTGCATTTTAAACTGTACTCATTACTTTGCTTCTGGGAAGATAAAGAGGCTAATAACAATACTTAAAGGAATGTATGATTAAGTTTCAGTCCACCAGCATCATCAGGCGTAAACCTGATTAAACAGATGGGCCTCACACCATGACCCTCAAAATCAGTATTGAGATTTTGGAGAAACAAGGAAAAACAGTGCCAAAAGGTGTTCGCTGTTCATGTAAAAAGCCCTGAGTCACCTAAGTATGCTGCTGCTGACTCAGCATCACAGTTTGAAACTGGCAAAGTCAAGAGGAACAACACTGCAGAGAAGCTTTCTTGTATGGCTCTTCAAGGTGTGAGATGTAAGAGGTGTTAATGAAGTTATAATATTTTTATATAGATAGCACCTTCAAACTTACACATGTACATATATACATAAATAAATATGTGAAACTACATCTATTTTGGTGCACATTTTGTAATATGTGTATATATATGTCCTCTTACTGTTGCATACCTGAAACTAATGCAATATTGTGTAACAACATACTTCAATTAAAAAAAAAATTGGATATTTGAAAGAAAAAAATAGGCACAGATAACAAAATCTCCAAGAAAAGTCTGTTACCCCTGGGAAAAGTATCAAGGAGAGGGAGGGCTATAAACAGAAAATCTTTTTTGGCAGTATTAACAAAAAATAAAAATTAAGTATGTGTGTGTGTAAATATATATAGATATATTCTTATATTATTGGGTTGGTTGGGGTGATGAGACTGAAGGTCACAGACTAGTGGTATATCTTTTGAGATATTATCCAGAACTCCAAAGACTGGTACATATTTTTCTCTCATTTAGTTATTCATTCATCCTTACTTTTATTTATTTATTCATGCATTCATTTATTCAATACATGATCATTAAATATTTTCTGTGTCAGATATAAAGTAAGCCCTAGGAATAGGAAAAATTAATGTTATACTCTTTGTACTAAAGAGGCAGTCAAGCTACTCACTATAAACAGAATGATGTGTTAGATATCATAAACAATTCATCCAATAAGGGGATAACACCCAAAATATATAAAGAACTCATATACCTTAACACCCAAAAAACAAATAACCCCATCAAAAGATAGATGGAGGACCTGAACAGACACTTTCCATGGAAGAAATACAAATGGCCAACAGACACATGAAAAGATGCTCCACATCATTAATCATCAGGGAAATGAAAATTAAAACCACAATGAGATTTCATCTCACACCAGTCAGAATGACCACTATCCAAAAGACAAGAAATAACAAATGCTGGTGAGGATGTGTAGAAATAGGAACCCTCCTACATTGTTGGTGGGAATGTGAATTGGTGTAGGCACTGTGGAAAACAGTATGGAGGTTCCTCAAAAAACTAAAAACAGAAATACCACTGAACCAAGTAATTCTACTCCTAGGAATTTACCCAAAGAAAACAAAATCCCTGGTTTAAAAAGATATATGTACCCCTATGTTTATCGCTGCACTGTTCACAATATCCACGATATAGAAGCAACCTAAGTGTCCATCAGTGGATGGATAGATAAAGAAGATGCAGTACATATACACAGTCAAATATTATTTAGCCATAAAAATAAAAGAAATTTTTTTTTGCAACAACATGGATGGATTTAAAGGATACTATGCTCAGTAAAATAAGCCAGGTGGAGAAAGACAAATACCATATGATTTCACTTAGTTGTGGAGTATAACAAAGCAAAACTGAAGGAATAAAACAGCATTAGACTCAGAGACCCTGAGAAGTAACTAGTGACTACCAAAGGGGAGGGGAATGGCCAGTGGGGGAAGAGGTGGAGGACTGTTGAACCACTGTGATGTACATTTGATTAAAAAAAAATGCTCTTTATATGCTAATATGCAGCACATAAATTTTTAATTGCTTCTCCAAACAATTTTAAATGAGAAAGAATCTGTAACTCCAGTATGACAAACTCCAATATGGTACAAAGAAGTTCAATAGAATATGCATTTTATGAAATGACCATAAAATTATTAAAAGTACAAGTATGTTGATATTAAAATTTATAATATCATTTACTTCTGCAAATAAAATTGTCTTGTAGATATTAACCACTCCGTAAGGGATGGTAGTGGCAGATGTTATTGGCATCATTAAGAAA
The DNA here is from genome assembly GCA_029783875.1 of Phataginus tricuspis. Classification (NCBI taxonomy): domain Eukaryota; kingdom Metazoa; phylum Chordata; class Mammalia; order Pholidota; family Manidae; genus Phataginus; species Phataginus tricuspis. The sequence continues at coordinate 2,522,659 of JAQQAC010008350.1, read as the reverse complement.
CACAACACTTCAGTGAATTTCCTGGAAAGGAAAAATAAACCAGAAGCCAAAAGATTTTCCTTGAGTTCTGAACTAGTTTCCAATTCAGTGTATCCTCCTATTTAAAGTTCTGAGCCTTAGATATTAGTCCTATGACTGGCATAAGAACCGAATAGCTGAAGGACTGATTTAAATCTACCTTTTCACATAATCTCCACTGTATTAACACAAAATGTCGATTTGTTTTCAGGCTTGCTGAGTAAAGGTTCAAGAAAGAACTGTTTTTTTTAAGAGTAAAATTCCCATTTGAATTTTCCTCCAGCACAGATACATTAGGAGAAAGGACCGGACACATGACTTGACGAGGCCTATCAGTGTAGTCTGCGCTGGACTTCACAGGATTCTCAAGGGACAGAACTGGGTGGGGAAAATAACTGCGACATGTTCCCAACTCAACCGCCTGTCAAAATGTGAAAGGTAAAAGATAAAAATGTATAGAACAACAGAAATAACTACAATTCAAACTAATATAGTAGTCATTGATTAGCTATTTCTTAATTAGTGCAACTAAGCCCCTATAGCCTTTCTATGTTCTCTTAGGACAAAAACCTCATAGTTAGGGACCTTTTTCATTTAAAATATTTCTATGTTGATATGTAAGTTTCAGTTTTATTTGTTTAATACATTCTCTTTTCTGGACTCAGTTTTAAGTTCCTTGAGGGCAGGATAATATCATTCCGTGTGCCAATGTGTACTTTAAACTAATCCAAGCTCTTTTCTCCCACTTGTCAGAGGTGACCCAGTCCCACTCCCGGGTGCTTGACCCTCATATGCTCCCCAAGGGAAAGTCACACCACTCCACAACTCCTTAGTTCTTTTTCTTTAGAGCCTTTATATTTAATTTAATGCTCCTTAATAAATACTTGCAGTTTCAGTCAGTGTGGGCAATAAGTTCAAAATATATTTCTAGTGTCTATTAGTTGTTTTTATAGAGTTTGTGTAAAAGGAAAAGTTAGTAACTAACATAAGGTTTAGGGGTCATCTGAAGGTCAGTCTACTTCAGGCTCTTGTTTACATAAACAAATAATTGAAAGTAGAAACTAGACACAGAGAAGACTTACAAGGCCCATGATGTCCATTAGAGATCTCTTAAGGAATTTTCAACCATGTGTTTATTTCTTCCAAGCTACCTAGAGTAAGATCATATGGAAAGCATATGACAATATGGCCTTGGTGTTATTAATACTAACTTCTTGAGTACTATGCTATTTGAACAAAATCTACTTTGATTTCTGTTCTGAAATGATGTTGAATAAGAAACTCCAGAGTTCACAAGGTATGAGAGATCCGTAAATGTTTGAATGAGAGGAAGAAAAATAACAGAATGAGGTAACGAGAACACAAAAACAAGATAGACAGGGGCTACAGAAAGTTTTAGAACATAGAAAATATCAAGAAAGAACTGGACATAGAAGGGGAGAGGGGCTGTTCTCAGGGCAGCAGGGCCTACAGGAGCCAGACAAGCAGTCCTGTATTATTGGCCCAGCCACAGGCTCTAACACCTACTAGAAAAGTGACTTGCTCTAAAACCCAATGTGTGTACAGAACCAATTTAGCCAGGCCCTAAGCTACTCATTCACTTTAGGCCTCGTAAGTGTTGAGGCTAGAACTCTCCAAACAACATTTCTCCTTTGCCAATAGGGATAATAGAGGAGTTGACATACTTTCACTTGAAAGGTCTGGATGGTAAACAGTTTAGGATTTGTGGACCATTTGCTCTCTGTTGCAGCTCAACTCCATCTTCCTAGCATGGACTACCCACGGGTGATGCATAAACAAATGAGTAAGGATATGTCAACAGTAAAACTTCATTTATTATGGACACTGAAATTTGAATGATATGTAATTTTCATCTGTCATGATATTTTTAATTTAAAAATAATGTGAAAAAAATCTTAAGTCAGACTATAACATGAGGCGGGTGAGATGTGGGTTTGCCACTCCCTGCCCCTGGGGGGTACTGGGGGGTAGGGAGAAGAGACTTGTTTCTACTCACTTGCTTTCTAATCTGCATGATTCCAGCAATCGTGCTTCATCCTTGCAACAGCAGCTGGTTCCAGTGTGCAGTTGTTCGCTTGCTCCCACCTTCTGAGCACCAGCCTCATCACACTCCCTTGGGTGCACCCAAGCCAACCCAGCAGTATTCAAGCCCCATCCTGCACAGCGGCCCTCCTGAGTTCTGAGGACGAGCACCAGCAGGGCGCTGCTCCCTTCCCAGAGTTCTGGGTCCCGGCTCTATGGGCGCCTCCTCCAAGCCCCTAGGGAATCAGCATTCCCTTGTCAGCACTCCGTCCTCTAAATTCTAACTGCAGGTTCTCTTTTCAGAGTATAGATTCTGATAGGTTTAACCACTCCTTTTGCTCCCGAAGCCTTTGGGATTGCAGTTACCTCTCTGTGTTAACTTAGTGTTCTGCTCTGTTTATTCAGTTCTCTAACACCTGTTTAACCAGTTATTTTATTGAATTCTCTCTGTTTAAGTTCTTAGTTTTTATTTTCCTGATTGAACACTGACTGATATACTTCTCCGTAGCTATAAAGCCTATATTACCCAGGCTACCTAATCAGTCACAATGGCATTCCAACCAAGGCCCCAGCCATCTTTTATTGTTAGTTTTGGGTGGGCCATTACCTTCTAGCTCTGATTACTTGTTTTTCTCCCAGAAGTTTCTGCCTCAGGAAAATCAAAAGAAGATTAAATATGACTGTTAAGCCTGTTCTCAGTTCCTAAGAGATGCTATAAATCCAGTATACCCATTACACTGATTATTATCAATTAACTGTAAATTAGTCCAGTCACTCAATTTTCAATGATTTCTTTTAAAGACCCCAGGCATAAGTATCTCTCTAATAATATAAAGCAGATTTCAAGCTATTTATAGTAATAATAATAACCACTGACATTTCCTGACTTATTATTTGCCAATCACAAAGTGGAGAACATTTGTACTTAATTCTGATACTAACCTGTAAGATAGATAATTTAAAATTTCCTTAGATAGATTATTCAGCATACATATAGTTAACAATTTGCTCAAGAATCATCACTTAAACCAAAATATTTTGACTCCAGATGTCTGCTCTTTAATCATTATGATGTATTGTCTCCCAGTGTACCGACTGTTATACACCATCCAGGTCCCTTTTTAGGATGATAGGACTTGTTCTCCCAACTCTAGTGAGTGTTGCCATCTTACAGTCCTTTCTGGAAATTGTTGTGGGCTTGAAAGGCTGCTTCACTGGGTCACAGTACTTTCTTAGAAGAAACAGTACCCAGTGTCATGTTCAGGCTCCTCAACACAATGGGGGACAACTACAAAGGACTATACCAGCTTTGAGCTCCTCATGGGGCCAACCGAGGCACTGACGCACTAAACCTACCACATGTTCACCTCTGTCTCACAGCTGGGTTCCTGGGGAACAAGACTTGCAAACCCGGGTAACTTAAATAAAGCCAAATTTGTTTAACATAGTTTCATAAAGAGAGAAGGTTCATGAACTAAGGAATGAAAATCTTAGCTAAATTTATAATTTTTTAAAAGTTCTAAGTTAGTTATTAAGTTTGACATTAACCATATTTTCTCTAATATGGCCACAAAATAGAACATCCTCAACTTTCAGATGAGGTTAATTAACTTTCAAAAGGTTATAGACTAGTTATGGGCTAAAACTGAACCAAAGTTTCTTAACTCCAAAATCTATTACATTTCCCACTATATCCTATGACTGCAAACTAGCTTGGTAAAGAAAGATAATGATCTGTTTGTAAAATTTAGACATATTCAAAATAAAACTCAAATGGTTACCTGAATACAGGTAGTTTCCATTTGGCAACAATGTAAACACTTATATGACCACTATTAAAAAAAATAACAGAGCTATTAAGGTCACTTTATTTTGTTAACTTATTTTTCAGGAAAGGGGCAAACGACTTAAAAAAATCCAATTATTAGTTTCTGATTTGGCTATAGATTCTGTGATGAGTATATTATACAAATGAGTTGCAGGTGTGATTTCTCTAACATGTTGAAATATAACAATAAAATTCCACAGTTTTTTTCTAAATTTACTGTCTTGTTTCTTCTGAATTTCAGCCATCTGTCCTGAATTTAATCTGCATTAGATTAAATTGTCTTCATTAGTAAAAAAGGTTCTAGGTTGGAATTCTGAACCCAAGAACCCCAAACAATCTTGCTGAATGAACCTCAAGGACGTAGCTGCTACCAAGCCCCATTGCTTGGGCACCTGGCAGGCTTCCCAGGGGGTGTTAGTAGTAGCTGGGGAAGGAGCGTTCCCGGTCATGCTTGGCTCTGCACCGTCTCCACCATCCTCCCATCCTATTGTGCTTGATGGTCTAAGGGTCTCTGAAATGTGTTTAATTAACATTACCTATTTATTATCATTGTCTCCTTTCTTTGCATAATGTAAGGTGTTGACTCATCATGTAATTAGGGATATCTTTAAACCTACTCCATAAAAACCGGTTAATTGGGAAAACATCAATTTCTGTATTGGGTCAATGGCTAGATAGAAAAGGAGTTTTTCTTTCAAGGTGTTTCAGTTTGTATTCAAGCTGGTTTCTTTAATATTTTGTTGTGTGTGAAAAAAATGCAAATAAAATGTGTATTCAGTTATTTTTCTTTATCAAAGGCTGTCCTCTTGAAAAGTAGATACCAAAGGAATGTAAGAAAACCCCATGCAAGAATATAAGCTGTAGCTGAATTTCCCTGCCCTATTCCAGGCAGATATTATATTTTTAAAGACCATCATTTGTTATAAAATTAAAGTAGAAACTAGATCCATGTTGATTTATCTACATTCCTATTCAGAATTCTAGCAAAGGATTTAACAAAAGAAAGAGCCATTTATTCTCTTCATAAATAGCCACTGAACAATTGCATAACAGGATGGAAACTTGCAAATATGAAGATGAAACAGATAGAGGCACTTTGCTCATTGATTTTAGGAAAATTAGTAAAAATGCACAAATGCATATAATAAGAGGTGCTATGTATTGAATGTCATGAGAAATGTTCTTTTATGTGCCACAGGAGGAACATGCTCATGAATCCAACATCCTAATTTTATAAATTAGGAAAAAGAAGATCAGAAAAGATATGTAGAATTCCCTAAAGCACCTGATTAGTTGAACAAGTTTCCAAGTTATTTGAACTAGGAATTCATTTTTAATTCTACTTAGTAATATGTGTATATTGTGAATAATTAGAATCCTTCACACAGCATGTGATAATGAAGAATCTTCTCTTCTCATATGAATGGAGACTTGGCTTAAACTTTACCACCATGTACCTCAATCATCTATTCTACATGAGGGCAACAACTTTACAGTGTTTTCCAAAACCTCAGAGTTCAGTAGGAAATAATCTCATTAAACTTCTTTTGGGTCAAAAGAGAGAGAGCTGTGCACCCATGTCTGGGATAAATATAATCATGAAGAAAAGTGTATGTCAATAATAAAATTTGTGTCAGAACTTTTATTTTTTAAAGTTATGATAAACAGAATGCTGTAGTGGAAGAATTATAGATTATTTTCTGTGGTCCTAAGTGCAGCCTTGTATTTACCATGTATAGTGTTATAAGCAGTTGAATTTTATGGGTATATTTTTTAAATTGTTCTTTTATATTTTGTGACAAATTGAAAAGTTTATTTCTTCACTACTGTACACCTGTGGAAATACAAGCCATTTTATAGGAAAAAATCTTCAAAAAACTATTTAAAAATATTATTATATATATTATTGTATTATAGTATATATTATTATATTTAGGCTCTATTATATTTTAAATGATCTAAGCATCTTTTAAAAACAACCACCAAATATTACAACTCAACACTGCAGATATGTAATTTTTGCTCATAGCAGTCTAAGTAGATGCTTCATCTGGGAGAATGGAGCTGTTTGTAGTGTGGTACTGAGACAGGGAAAGGGCAGGGGCAGCCCGTTCCTGTTAGAGCAAGATAAGGGCCCTGGGAAGGACAAGCGAGATGCTTACTAAGGACTTAGGAACGTGAAAAACAGGAGACTTGCAGCTGAAACAATGCAACAATGTATAAAAAGGTTCCCACCAACCCTTGTGATAAAGAACCGTTTTACTGACTATAAGTCACAGAGCTCACATAGCTTGACCACGGCATACTAGTTAAAAATAGAAATGACCTTTAGTATGATTGGCTAAAATATAGCTGGCATTCTGATGGGAAACAAACAGCTTCTCTCCCTCGTCGATGCTACAGGCATAAAACCCCTAGACTGAGCCCAGGAATGGCAGCCTTGCCCCTTACCAGTATATTCCTGGGAGTTCCATATCTTCACTTCTATCCTTAAAAAGCCTCTTGCTTGCTTGCCTCTCTTGAGGATTTGCGAAGTTCATTCTTCACCTCCGTAAACAATAACGCTGGTATCATCTTTCTGGGGCTTGTCTGGGATCTCTCCCTGTTCTCAGCTGCCTAGAGGGCAGCTACCGTTCCCTACTACTCTCGCTTTAATGAGTTCCTTCCTTACCTACACTCCTCTGGCCTGTTCGAGAATTCTTTCCTGTCCAGAGTCAAGAACCCTCCCCTGTCCGGGTTGAGGCTTCTCCAAGTGCTTCCCCTAGTGCTCAGGGAGAGACCCCCCAGACGCAGCTGCCCCACAACAGTACTCTGTTCCAGGAAGGTGTTGAAGAATCCAGGCTAGAGCAGGTTCTGCAGTCTTCAGTAGTTTTGGCTTCCAAAATGACCCTAAGCATTGTCATTCCAGTCACCTTAGGAGAGTGAAACTGGTGGAGAACAAGCAGGGTATTTGAGAGGCATCCCTGAAAGTGGCAGTTACTTTGTTTGTATTTCATTGGCTAGAACTCAGTCACATGGCAAAACGTAACTGCAAGAAAGCCTGGGAAAGGTAGTTAAGCTATTTGTCAGAGTGTGAGGAAAGAATAGATGTAAAATCAGCTAGCACTTTCTAATACAACATATTTTCCCACTAAATGTCCATGGTCTCCTTTACCCACACTTAGAACCCACTCAGTCTCTCCCAAAGCAGGACACCCAAGCAACCCACACTCTCAAGCAGTTGCTGCTCAAGACCCAAGTTCAGGAGGCAGGGCCTAGATGTACTCTATGACCCACCGATTCTCAAACTCATAAATCAGTATCTCTTCTTCCTCCAAACCCAAACACCAGCACACACGTGCACACACACACACAAAGTTGAGGACAAAATAGATATCTGCATTATAACATCTCATTCATTTGAGGATAAAGCATCCCATTCATTTGAAAAAAAAAATCATTTGAAGAATAATTATCATTCCTTAGGAATGATGGATTCCCTTTTGAGTTTGCTCTATGAAAGTCCCTTTAGTGGCTGAGAGGATCTACTCTCAAGGATGAACTCCCTTGTCTACCATTTCCCATGGTCCCTGGCTTCAGCCTGTGGGAAGCTCTTTCTTGCCCCCATAGTCACAATGGATCAGTGTTATGGCAAGTGTGTCCACATGGGTGCTGTACATTTTTAACAGCCCTATTTTCTGATGCTACAAGTTTGTAGCCCAATGATTATTGCTTGGCTCACAGAGTCCAATCCTTTCTGAAGCCAGACTCATGATTTCTTTGGTAATATAATTTCCAGTAAACATTTGACACTTCTGTACTACCACATTTCCTCAAATATATTTTCTTTGTATATTACATCATTATTTTATATATCAGTTTAGTTACCACTCTAAATGTTTATTTGATATGCATTAAAATAGACCTCTTAGTCTTAGACATTGACATGTAAATTCTAGGTCACAGGTTCTCAAATGTTATCTTGTCTCAGATTCACTTGGATGCCTTGTTGGACCAGCGATTGCTGGGCTCCAAGCCCAGTTTCTGAGTCAATGCTTCTGGGTGGGGCTTCAGGATTAGTATTTCTAGTAAGCCTCAAAGTACTCATATCAGAAAAGCTAGTTCAGGAACCACACTTTGAGAACCATTGTTATTGCCATTCTTGTGCAAATGGAGAAAAAGGAAATATAAGAAAACAGGTTAAAGTATTCCAAAATTTGCCTTTACATGCAGAGGCCAACTTTTATAACTACTTCTCAACTCAGAGCCATCAATGGTAATGTTTTCAACACACTATCATCCTCTATGTCATTAGGAACACTGGATAAGAAATCTATAAATAATTTAAAGTCATTGGTACTAGGTCCTTTAAGCTGGCTTTGTGTTTAAGTACAGTTAGTCTACTTCTCCTACTTCAAATATCCACCACCTTCTAAAAAAAGGCAACCCAAAAGCCCAAAAACAATCTTAGAGGTTAAAAGAGTTGACTTCCAGATTATTTTAGTGATTGTATATCACTAAACCCCATTGATTTTATGATGAATCTTGATTTCATAGATAATAAAAAATAAAATAAAGGACATCTTAGCATCATGAAATACGATATTTGGCTCTAGGATATTTCCTGTGTCAATAACAGCAACCTAAAATCCCTTGCTACATAATTCTTAAATCTGCTTTATTCCCCCTCCGACCCCATTTAATGTTGGCTATGCTAAAGCCATCCGAAACAACAGACTTGTTGAGAAGCAACATTGTTAATCTGGTTTTTGCAACAAGGCTGAGTCTTTGTTAACTGAGAGGTCTGATCTTTTGTCTTTTTAAGCACACTTTAATTCTATGTCCTACTAGGATTTATGGTCCAGAAACACTTGGCTTCTCCAGTACTGTGAATCCTTAATCTCTGCTTAGAAACAAGCCAATTTTTTTCTTTCTGAGCTCATTTATTTTTATTTAATAACTTGTTAAAAGCAGCAGGTAACTAAACACAAATTGATAGATGTAGCATTTTCAAACTCCTTAGCCTAGAGATACAGTAGTGGTGGGTTCATGATTTGTTTTTCAAGTTATAGTAAATGACAGTTTTACCAAAATGTTTTGCCACAGAATAACATAGCTCTCAATTTTCCAAATTGGCAATATCCTTCCTTTATTCTAACAGCCAAACTGCTAATTCAGTGTCATGTATTTTGCTAATAGGTGTATTCGAATGCACTGAATTGTTCTTAATAATCAGCTCAAATGATGGCTTGATACAAGAAATTTTTACCCTTTGCTCACAAAAGGGTCCAAGGCAGTTTCAGATTAGTTGTTCTGGGTACAGGGGGAGGCTGGAGTGTTGGACTCTGTTCCACAGTGATTCAGTGACTCGGAAAGATAGAGACTCTTCTACCTCCAATATATTTAGAGAGCCGCCCTGCACACTGCCATCCTAGCCAAATGCATGAGGGTACAGGTAAGTAGGAATGTGCACAAATCATTTCCACTCATGGTCCACTGCTTAGAATTCAGTCAAGTTGGATTATAAGGAAGGTTGTGATATGAGGTCTAACTTCCTGAGAACAAAAGGAAGAACAATTTAATGATCAGCCACCAGCTTTTATGAAGCGATTCAATTTTGGTATCTATTACTTGAGTCTCAAATTTTTAAAAATAGGATTAATTATCTTACATAACTTTTACAGTGGTGAAGATTAACAATTATGATATGAGTTAGAGTCCTTTGCAAACTGTGAAGTGCCAACAGTGTTAGGTATTATTACATAATGACCATATCAGGTATAGTACAATTTTTGCATTGCTCAAATATATATTCTCTACCTTATTTTATTACATCAATTCTCATAATCTTTTGATTATATAATTTCTAAAGAACAACCACGTCTGAAGTTTTCTGTAAGGTACCAAGTCTTCCTACACTTGATTGCCTACACTACATCATTAAAGTTGTTTTACAGCACATAAAACATACAGCGGTTTGGTCAAAATGCTCTCAGAAACAGATGAAACTTATGCTCCTCATTTCCAGATAAAATGTGTCTAAATGAATAGCATTATTTCCAAAATTTGTATAATATTACATTTGAAATTGCTTTTTATGACACACACAAAAAAATCTTAACCAAATTCATGTCTCTTTCAAACACACTTTTCCTTGTAAAAATCAATAGGTTATATTTAAAAATAATAAAAAATAAATAAAAATCAAACTATGATTGTCTATTAAATATTTTAAACTTAAAATGTGCCACAGCCTTTTAAATTGAGGAACAGTCTTTAACCTAGCAAAGCATGGTGTCTGATTAAACTTCTAAAATGTTTGTATGGCAGTTGTTAAAATGGAAATTCAGCAATATTGTTGCGAAAAAGTTACAATTCCATTATTAGTTTGCTTTAGTACAATTGGTATGGTCTCTTGTCAAGAAACAGCAAAATTCTCTGAGAATCTTAAATACAGCCCTTGATTATATTACTTATTTATATTTTCAAATCAATGAGGTTATCTCTGGCAAGTCTTTAAAATGCTTTCTCTATCTCTACCATCAATATATAAAAAAATTACACAACCATGTATTTATTTTTTAACTTTTCCAGAGAAGGAGCTACATAAGAATTCTATAGTGTTTCCACAAGTCTGCTAATTTCTGATTTCTCTTTGTTCGAACACAGCCAGCAAGTTTTGGCCTCGGCACTGGAAACCTTTCAGACTATCAGGCCCTTCTTCCAGAAAGGCAGCACATACAGAGGGGACTGTAAGGCATTAAACTGAAAGACAGACCTCACTGTAGCATTAAAAACATCTTCCAACTGATTTTGAATGTCAGGTATCCATTTATCATGAAATATTCTAGTATTGAATGTTAAATTTTATGAGTTTACATTTCCTTTACTCACAAAAGATAAAAGATCTGTATGTAAGTTGAATCAAGGGAATTCTACCACAGATGCTGAAATCCAGCAATCTTCTGTATAACTGACAACTACCTATTCCGCTCACATTGCTTAACACAGCCTCATGAAATAGCACGGTTCAAAGTCTTAGCTAAGAAGATGACAATGATCTGTTAATATTTTTGGAAGTGTCTTCAACATCAATGAATTTCAACATAGAAAACAATGAGTCAGCATGTGCAGATTCTTTCTACTCCAAACAGCAACATTCATGTATTCCCAAGGAATAAGGATTCTCAACTTTTGCAGACAACATTAAGATTTATTTTCCCATTGATATTTTACCAAAGACATTATGTCGCTATTTTGGAAACACAGATGTCCTTGAACATCTGTATGAATAGTGATACATAGGATTTCCTACTTTGCTTCAGTAGACCAGTAACAGGCCAAATCCATCTCCAGTAATGTCAAACTTTAACGATTTAATCTAGTTTGCATATTAAAGTAAATCTGGTACCTGCCAGGAACTACTTCAAAGTATTAAAATAAATATTATCTATTTTGAAATGAACCTTGTTATTGGTAGTCATTGAAGCAATGACTTTCACTTTTCAAGGATACAAAACAAATCCATGACATTCATAGTGTATTTTCTACAAGTTAAGTCAATTAATGTTTTCTTTGGCAATGCAGAGAGCAATTTTTAAGGCACTTTTGTTCAAGGCTTTTATGTTAGTGACAAATTCAAGATTATTTTTTAAGTTCTAACGTTTGAAAATCAAGTTGTGTTTACAGCACTTCTACTGTTGATGCAGTTTAGATATTAGGTGATTTTTTCTGCTTCTATTAGTAAGAACTTTGTCATACAAGAATGACTGGGTCTGTATGTCTCATTAATGTTGGTGCTAAAAAGAAAAGAAAAGTATAAGAAACATTTTCATGTTTTCCATTTTTGACATTTTCCTTCTTACACCAGAGACTGAAATAAGGAGCTGCAGAAACGCTTAATATCAGTGAAGCACTACATTTTCTTTAATTTCTAACAATAAGAAACTCTTTGAGCATAATGTATATCATATACCACCTTAAAATAGCCAGATGTAAAATAAGTTCATAATCTGACATACACTATTTCAACTTAGAAAGTTATCAAAGAAGGAGCGGGAAAAATTGCTTTTGTGACTGTTTCCAGTAGAAATAAACCTAACACAAACAGAAATTTCATAATGTTCTCCAGAAAATGTCAAAAACATAAGTTTTGAGGACTTGAACTTTCATAGAGAAGTTAAGATATTTCTCTAAAATAGCTAAAATTTAAAAGTAGGGACATTACACATTATATAAATTGTCCCTTTTATTTTAATGAATAATTAATCTTATATTTATAATTATCAAAAATGCAGACATTAAAAAAAAGATAACATTGGAGAACTTTACTAGGTCATTTGAGATTTCTCAGAATGACAATGATCATACAGTCCTTTCAAAATGCCTCCATCAAACATTTTGTTGTTGCTTTGTCAGCTTTTACTTTTACATGTGGCATTTCTTCAATTGCTAATGTGCTTTTGGCAAATACGCACAAATGATTTTCTTTAATGGCATGAGTATTGGGACTTTAATATCCTAAAATTAGTTTAAGTATTTCCTTTACAGACTATTATTGTACTTAACATTTAGAGAAAATTTTCTTCTCTAGGTTGTATAAATGTAGATTACCTTGATGAATCCTTTACATATTATAGAGAAGAATGAATATAGGTATGCTACTGATTAAATCTACAATCCCTTAGTTTTAGTTTATTTGATTAAATATTTATTTCATAAACCCATGAGCAGGGACGGAGTCCTTTTTCCTTCTATCGCTAGTAGAACAGTTTTGGTACCACCATATTCACAGAGTAAATATATAGTGAGTACATTTATTTTATATTTATTTTAATTACTTTGTTGTCATTTGTCATTCCTGGTCCTGAATCCTTTAGGACTATTACATCTTTAAAATGGTAGTAATTTTGCTACTATCTAGTTTTGAAAAGAAGATGAAAGATAAATATGTATTATGTTTATATAGGAAGCACTACTATTACTTATTCAAGTTACAGACTTGGTATAAATAAGGCAGCTGCATAAAGTGTAGTGTATGAACTCGCCACAGACCTGGTACATAAGCTTTTTTCACTGTGAATTACTGAATAGGTCATCAATTAACTTCTTCTCAGGTTTCTTTTTCAGCATTATAAGAAAAGTAATTAGCTAAGTATAAACTATGAATGCCAGTAGAGAAAGTTCAACTTGAAATAGCAAGACAACTACAAGCAGAGGTACAAGCACACTTTCAATGACGGTACTATGCGAACCAGAAAGTCATAGAAATATGCAGATCACATCTTTTTACACACTATTTGTAAATAAAGAAACTAGAATGCCACTGAAGTACATATTTTAACATTTAAAAATGTTACCGACATTGCATGACATAAAATGTATCCTGGAAAATGTGGACGATATCTTCCCCATGTCTATGGCATATCACTGATACTTTGTCTACCAAAAGCTTCTTGCTTTCTTTTTTCCCTCCCTCAGAGATAGTGTAGTCATGTTTACTTTATTCATAGTTTTATTCATGTAGCATTCTATAGATTTCTTCTCCCAAATACACTTATTTAAATGTAATTCTTTTTCATTTTGTCATTAGTTTGTATTTCATTTTAAAACATCTGACATGAAGTTTCCAATCTTGGAATCTTAGACTACAGTTAATGTGGAATTCAGCTATATTAAACTCAATAAGCAAAGAGAAGGACAAGAGAATAGTCTCTAAAGAAAAAGGTACTGCAATTTAATGACATACTTAAGGTTGAAGAGCTTATCTTTGCTTTTTTTTTTAAAGACATATTAAAGAATGACCATCTTCTTAAGAGATAAAAGTAAGGTTGGTTATCATCCCTAGTTAATTGCAACCATTGCTCTTTCCTATAAAGGTTCATTTATAGCAAATTCCGCACATTTGTCTCCTAATTTAGAGTTGTCCAAACACAAGAAAGATTTATTATTCTTGGGCCAGAAAACAAAGGAGTAACTTTTATATCTTAAGTTGTATATGGTATTAGTACCACTGGAAGGGGTGAGTTACCAAAATGAATCGAGAGCCTACTTTGTTCAAGACACTGTGCTATAAACTTTCACAATCCTTTCAATAACCCAGTGAAGCGGGCTTTTATATTTTTTATTAAAGTATCATTGATATACAATCTTATGTTGGTTTCAAATACACAACATAGTGGTTCAACATTCACCTGTGTTATCAAGCCCTCATCCCCTCTGGTGCAGTCACTGTCCATCAACATAGAAACATGTTAAATTGGTGCAATCATTGTGGAAAGCAGTATGGAGGTTCCTCAAAAAACTAAAAATAGGAATACCATTTGACCCAGTAATTCCATTCCTAGGAATTTACCTGAAGACAAAAAGATCCCTAATTCAAAAAGACATATGCACCCCTAAGTTTATCACTGCTCAATTTATAATAGCCAAGATATGAAGTGGGCTTTTAAGTACAAAACTTTATAATAAGGAAATCTAGAATGACAATGGTAAACTTCCCCAAAAGCATACAGGTAAAATCAGAACATGGTTTCCTGACCTCAAAGCCATTTTTTCTTATAACATCTCACTATTTCTTCACATTTTACAGCAAATTTGTCCAAATAATTAAGAAATTAATAATAAATTATTAATATTGAAATATACCTTTTATTAATTTATCTCCATTACAGCCCTTATAACTCTCTTCTGAATCCAGTGGTCTGTTAGTCTTTCAGTAGCAAACTTTTGGCTTCCTGAAGTTAGAAAGTAAAATCCTGAGTAACAGAGACAGGGCTACCCCATAGTGATACTCATTTTTCAAAGGTAGAGAATGATGAGAACTAGAGAGTATATTTAATTAAGATTAATTTATACAAAATCTTCATTCTCAATATTCATAACTGGTACCTGCTTTCACTCTCAAAAGTGCCATAGTTGAGAAGATAAATTGTATGGTTACCATAGCTATAATAGAAACCTGCTCCAGGTGCTACAGGACTACAGAGAACAGAAGCAAAAGCTCACTACGGATCAAGAAAAGCTTTCTGGAAGGCACTTCCATCTTTATTTAAAAGATAAGGAAATCAAGATCAGTACAAGTTGGGTGATTTGCCCAATGTGACAAAGTTTTTGCCAAGTGGAATCTTTATTTGAGCCTAAACTTTTAAATTTTATAAATATTGTTCATTAACAGTATGGAATGACTGAGGAATTTTAGTATAGGGCATAGCTTAAGATCTAAAAGCATAGCCATATGCTAGAAGAGAGTATTAGTTCAAAGAGAATACACTAGAATAAACTAAAATATTAAAACCTTATTAATCAGCCCCACTGATTTGATTTATATGATAGTTCATGCAGAAATACATTTGCAATTTTATCTTTATATGGTTTATGAACTGTTTTATATGTATATTACCTCACATGATGTCTTGAATAATGTTCTGCAGGAATCAGTTGAGTCTTATGTTCCTGAATTACACCAAGCTTCCCTGGACATCGTGAACTCCAACAGCAGTGGTCAAAGGAAAGCCTTGTACAGTTCAATTTATTTTCACCCATCTTACAACAAGGGTCAAAATCAGATCCCATGTACTGGATCAAATACTACAGCTACATAGTTTTATTCAACGTTGGTGATGCTGTATCTCGTCAGGTGGAGCCTCATGCACCCAGAGCAATACTCACCTTCCCAAAAGTTAATTTTGCTTCAGTAGCCAGAAATCAAGAGAAAGCACTATATACCCACTTCTCCCGTATTCTAATACTTGAAATATCATTAGTACTATCTTCCTTGAGTTGTCTAATGTGAACTGCATCATGTTCTTTTCCTTATATCTGGTCATCACGCAAAAGCTCCGAGACGCCAAAGTCATGTCTTCCTGTCTTGAATTCTAATCTCATCAGGTTCTCTATACACTTAACTTCATTCCCATATCTCACATTTCTTCACTTTTTAAAACATTCCCCCTTTGGAATTTCCAAACGATCATTAGCAAAGTGCTCTACATGTAATGCCTCTTATCTGATTATTTCCTTCCTGAATGTTATGCTTTTATGGAAATCTACTGTGTCCGAAAACACCAATTCCTCTTTTCACTTTCAAGTGCTGGTTGGTGTGTTCTTTCCAAGGAGATGTCTTCATCATCTCCTGAGTTCTTTCAAAGGCCACCTCCTTAATGAGGGCCGGCTTCATTTAAATCTGCTAGTGAACTTCCCGAGGAATTACAGAATAAGGAATGGGCTTTAAGAACCCGCATGGCTGTGTTTCATTCACATCTCTGCTTGCCGCTTCAAAGCCATGAAATAATTAACAAGTTAAATAAAAAAACAATACTGCATTGGATGGTAATTGCTTGATGGTGCGTTTTGTGATAACCTGTTCTATGCTTCCATCTTTTTGATAGTTCATATTCATGCAAGGCAATATAGTATTTTTCTGTAAAACTAGTAGTAAAAGGTATTAAAAATGTTTAATTCTATATGGAAGGAATACAGATTATTATTTAATTTTACATTTTCCAATGTTATTTAAATTCCAAAATTTTGTAAATCTTATGTGACTATATATACTCATACATATTTTGTTAATTTCAAGTGTCCTGTATTGTTGCCCGAATTCTGTGACATTATACATGACTAATCTTAAGAAGTCATTTCAAGTTTCCTGGGAAGCCTTTCCTGCCCTGTAAAATGAGGAGGTCTGACTGGTGCCCTCTTGAATCTTCTGTAGCTCTGGGCTTACACTCTTGCTAGAGATATTGCTTATAATGAAAACATAAATAAGTGAATAATTTTGAAGTATAAATATGCTTGTTAGACATTGAGATTGACCTCTTCAGATAATTACTCTTACTTACTGGGGATTTACTCAATAAACATTTTTTACCACTTTTAAAGATTATTGGAAAGTGACAGAGTTACAATTTCAAGTGTCATGACTCCAACACTTGGTCAGGGGGTGGGTGGCTAAGGGAAAAAAGTAATGCATTTCTATCATTCTTAAACCAAAGCCAAAGGTGTAAACAATGGGATGCCAAGGTATAATATTTCCCCAACCTCCTTATTCCTTGCCCCTGTAGGGAACTATGAGGCAAAAAATTAGAGAACATAGAAAAATACCTCTTGAAATAGGCCAAAAGATATGACGACTTCTCCACACTCAGGGGAATTTTTTATTTGCTTGTTTCTGTTATTGTTGTTTTTCCAATCAGCAATTTTCCAAAGAACAAGAGATTTGAGACTGTACCCCTGTCTTCATTTTTTTTTGCTAGGTAAAAAATTGCCCCAAATCTAGTGGCTTAAAACAATACACATTGCCTCACAGTTTTGTGTGTTAGAGGTCTGAGTATGGTTTTGTAGGGTCCTCTGCTCAGAGCCTCACAAAGGTGTAGTTAAGATGTCAACAGGGCTACATTCTCATCTGAAAGCTTGATTACTGAAGAATACCCCCCACTTTTTTTTAAGTTAAGCATTCTTTTTTCTTTTTTTAATTTGAAGTACAGTTGATATACAATATTATATTGGTTTAAAGTGTAAAACACAGTGATTCTACAGTTACACACATTATAAAATCCTCACCCCCCACTTGTGCAGTTACTATCTGGTGACATAGGAAGGTGTTACAGAATCATTGACTCTATTCTCCATGCTGCACTGTCATCCTCATAACCAACTTATATTATGATTGAGATTTTGAACCTCTTTATCTTCCTCATTCAGCTCACCCACCCACCCCAACCCCTCTCCTATGGTAACCACCTGTCACTTCTCAGTGTCTCTGAGTCTACTGTGCTTTTGTTCATTTTGCTCTGTTTTGTGTTTAGATTCTACAAGTAAGTGAAACCATACAGTATTTGTCTTACTCTGCCTGGTTTATTTCACTTAGCATAATACCCTCTACGTTCATCCATGTTATCACAAATGGAAGTATTTCTTTCTTTTTTATGACTGAATAATATTCCATTGTGTATGTGTACCATATCTTCTTTTCCATTCACCTATTGATGGACACTTGGTTGCTTCCATATCTTGACTATTGTAAGTAATGTAATAAACATAGGGGTACATGTACATTTTTGAATCAGAGGTTTTGTTTTCTTTGGGTAAATTCTGAGAAGTGCAATTACTGGGTCATATGGTATTTCTATTTTCAGTTTTTTGAGGAAACTCCATGCTGTTTTCCATAGTGGCTGTACCAATTTATGTTCCCACAAAGAGTGTAGGAATTTTCCTTTTCTCCACATCCTCACCAACACTTGTTATTTCTTATCTTTTGGATAGTGGCCATTCTGACTGGTATGAGGTAATATCTCATTGTGGTTTTGATTTGCATTTTCCTGATGATTAGAGATGTGTAGCATTCATCTTTCCATGTGCCTGTTTGCCATCTGTATTTCTTCTTTGGAAAAATGTCTGTTCAGGTACTCTGCCCATTTTTTAATCAGGTTATTTGATTTTATTCTTGTTAGCATATGAGTTCCTCATATATTCTAGGAAGAATCCCCTTCTAAGCTTATTTAGGTTGTTGGAAGAATGCATTTTCTTACAGTTCTATAACTGAAGGCCAAAATTCTGGTTGTTGGATGAAGACTGCCCTCAAGTCCTAGAAGCTACCTGCCAAGTGGCCCTTCTACATAGCAAGTTCCCAAGATGGCTGTTTGCTTCTTCAAGGAGAATCTCACACTCCAGTCTGCTAAAATGGAGTCTTAAACACAATATGATCATGGAAGTGATAGTTTATTACCTTGCCATTTCCCATTGTTAAAAACAGGCCATAGATTCCATATGCACTCAAAGGAAAGGAATTATATAAGGATCTGACTCATTAGAGTGTAGCTATTCGTGTATGTTCACTACAATTTGCAAGATGCCACAGACCATAGTTTTGGTTTAGAGAATATGATAGCATTAAAAAGATGAAGATTTACAGATCTCTAGTCTAAATGCTAATAATTCAAAAATTGTGAAATAGGCTCAAGTAAATAAACCATAACCTGAAATTATGTGTTGGTTGGCAGAGCTGATTTGAAATCATAGCTGTCCTAATCCTCCATCTACTGCTTAGATGAAGGAAGTTATTAAATTATGTCATTGAATCAATGTATTTTTATGGTAATACATCACTAATTTTTCATTACATTTTAATGGAAAATCAGGTCTCTCTATATAGAATTTTACTTCTAAATAAATCTTGGAGTATAGAAAATCAGTTAGTCAGAGGTCATTTGCATCGCTGAAGTATTTTATTCTCGCCTGAACCTGAGCAGTAGACATTTCAGCTATGCACTATTTATCCTGCTGTCATTGAACACAGAGCTTAAGCACTAAATGTAACCACAGTTTAATCCTTCCTCATTAGGCTCTTAGATAAACCAATGCTCATTATTTAATTATAATGATAAATAAGTAAATAAAGTCATCCCACAATAAGTATACTGTTATATTAATTTTTAGTTTATGTATTTAAAATCTGATTGTTATGCTTTTTGAAATAAATCACTCACAGTTTTCAGCAAGCAATAAGGATGGTGACTTAGCACTGATATTGCCAGGTAAAATGTTATAGTTTTATTTATCTAGTGTTCTTGTTTTCTGTTAAAAGCTGTTTGCTGTTTTTAAATCAACAGTTACACAACAGAACAAGACCAGGCCACACTGGTAGTCTTCAAAATACAAATTTATTCTGTGTAAACCAAAAGAAACAACTTTCATAACAGAAAAGCAGCAAGGACAAAATGAACAAACAATACACAATCTCAAATTTATGTTTCCCTCTACCAACAAGCCATATGACTTGCTGAAATTTAGATATATATAATTTACACTATTGTCTCTGGCTAAAGAAGAAACAGGGCCTTATCTAGCTCAGTGGTCTTCTGGAGAAGTTCTAAAGATCACCTAAGGTTCTGGTAACAACTTTGTCAAATAATGAAATGTGAAAATTTCATTATTTGTGAAAATGCACAAAATTTTAGTATTTTCTGCATGGTTGAGGAGAATGAAATTTATGTTGAAATTCTCCATTTGAGGAATGAAGAAGCAATGTTTTTTTATTTCTGTTTTACCTTCCAGACACAGGCATTTGTTTAAGGACCACTAGTGGTCCCCATCTTTATTTTCAGAATTAAGCAAATCTCCTTTCCTTTTTTCATACTTTCTACTATAGAATAACAGAGGAAAAGAAAAACACGGATAAACACGTTACTAAATATAGTAAATGTTCAACATGTCTATTTTGATGTCTTAAAAAAATGTATCTGTGAAAATCAGGGGTGAGTTGTGTTTAACATATTCAGGTACTTGTCTTTACTACATGTTATTCACAGTGATTTAACCTGTCATGTTCCCTGCCTACAATCATATTCTAGAACAACTATTAAAATCCATATAACAGATTCAAACAATTCTTATAATAAGAAAAGAAAAGGGAAATTAGCTTGAAAAATGTTAGAGACCTGTCAAAACTAACAGCTATACACTCTGATTTAGGATTTAATGGTAAACTTATTTAGCATGAGTAGAAAGTTTTTATGGTTCATTTCACTAGGATTGATTTGAATACTTGAGTACCTTTTTTCTCCTTCAGTGCAAATTATTTGTTCCTGAGAACCCTCACAGAAACAGTTAGTTAGTATTATTGGAAAGCATATGTTTACTGACAGATATTGAGACCTTAATGCATTGGTTGATGTAAATAAATATGGAAAATCATAATTTTATTACAATTTAGAATTAGGAGCTAATATGAAAATATTAGATTGAGGTCTGTGACTCATTAATTGTGTTATAAGTTAAGTTTTCATATAAAGAATTATAAAAGCAAACTTTTAAAAGTGGGCTAAAACATTTTTATATAACATTTTGATATGATTAGGATGAAAGTATTTTATTAAAATATTCAAAAGTTTCAAATATTCAATTATTCATGAATCTTAAAAATTAATTTGCACAATAAAATTGATTTTCAACATAATACTGTAAAACATGTATGTTCTAGGAAGTGAACTAAAGCATAAAAAAGATGTATAAAACAAAGCTACTCATTGCCTTCCTATGCCCCATCACCTCCATTTTGAGCCCAATTTAACCAACTTTACACCACCTAGTGAATTTTCTTTTACAACTTTGTTTTAAGCTGTGTGCGTGTTTGTGTGTGTATACATATATATAACTAAGAATTTACCTTTTAATTAGTGGACAACTGCTATGAACTATATTATTGTCTCATGCATGAGTAGATTCTTTTATCTGTGTGAATTCTATGTTTTTATGTTTTATTACATTGTATAAGTAATAAAAATATATACAATAAAAACATAAATTAAAATTAAATTTGATTTAAATAATGCTAATGCAACACTAGCTGGGTTTTTTCAAAGTAGTTGACAATGCCTTAAAGTTAGTTCACCTGTTCAAGACAGAGTGGCATACACCAAGTGGACATATCAAATCGATTAGTGAGGGAGTTCTTGTGTCATCCTCCCTCTGATTTGTCTTAGGATCTTGTAAAGAAAAAAGAGGCAAGAGAGGAGTGAACATTTAGATAGATACTAGATATGATTTTGTAGTTTTTAAAAAATATTTTCACTAAAAATAAATTTGCTTCCATTTTATAAAAACACAGCTTTTTAAATAGATGATTACTAACTTTAAAGTTCAACTGATTTTCAATCAATGAATGATTTCAGTCAACAATCATGTTATAGAACTACATGAAAAACATATAAAAACATTTCTGAAGCCTCTTTTAGATATCAAGGCTGCCATAAATAAGTGCAACTAGTTCTATATGTAATGAAAATAGTTGAACTCTATAGTTCTTTCTTGATAAGGTGAACTTTAGGAAAAGCAACAGAAAATATTGTAGGTTTCATTTACAAATGAACTTAAAAGAATGAAGCCATATGTGAAGAATGAATCTTTGCTGCCTCAAAAGAGCAAGATATGGATAAGGTTGTTGAAATTTATTCCACAAAACATTAGGTTTTACTTCTCAGTGGCATAACCAAAAGGTACAATAATAGTGAATGTAGAAGGAGACCTAGCTGGTGGAAAGAACATAAACAATAATATTAGTGCCATTATTCAAAACAAGTTACTGACCTAGGCTAACCCAAAAAGTGTCAGAGAGGGAATCATGGGCCATACTCATTTAAGTTGTGAAAATGATGTACAGTTTTCACTTTGTTTGTTCTTGAACCGACAAGTAAATTGGGCAGACTCTTCAAGCATAACCAGAAACACTGAAGCAGAACTGAAGAATGGAAATGTGGATAAAATGAGAGTTCCTGTGGCCAGGATTCTCACCTGGCCCTGGTTGACTAGCTCACTGCACACCTGTGGGCAATACATGGCTGTTAACTCTATATAAAGAGCTCTGCCCAGTGCTCTGGGCGTGACACGGTGGCACCGCTGCAAGGCTGCAGGAGCGCAGAGCAGAGGCTGGAGTGGTGGCAGCGCCAAGGACAGAGGCCCAGAGGATGGCTGTGCAGGCAGAGAGACCCAGAGGACGGCTGCGTCGGATGGCTGTACAGAGAGGCCCAGAGGACGGCTGTGCAGAGAGGCCTAGAGGATGTCTCTGTGGGACAGCTGTGCAGAGAGGCCCAGAGGATGGCTGTGTGGGACGGCTGTGCAGAGAGACCCAGAGGACGGCTGTGTGGACGGAGGGGCCCAGAGGCGGAGACCAGCTTGCTGCATACAGACTCGCTCTGAGTGAATAGGATTTTAGTGGCTGACCTGCCACCCTGGAAATAAAGTTGGGTATAACCCATTCACCCCAAGAACGTTTTGCTGTCAATTTCTTTGGTCACAATGAATCCATAGCGAACTTGCCCAGGGCTGAAACCCATTAGCAATAAAGGAAATCATAAGTAACTCTGGTTTTTCTTTCACAGCCGCTTCACAATTTACCCAGTGGATGATGTATTTCTCTTGACTCAAAAAAAAAAAATGTAAAGAGAAACACTTCAGGAGTCTTCATAATTACAACAGGTACTTTTAGACAAAAGTCTGACATCACATTAAGTAACAAATACAGACTCACTTCAGCCAATCCTCAAACAGCAGCAAGTTCTTTTTACCATTCTTTCTATGGATTTCCCAGGCAAAATGAAGCCCATGTCCACTGAGTGCCCTGATTTCAGGGGACACAGACCAAAGGTCCTGAATCGTCTCACTGAAGGCCGTTCCTCCTGACTTGGAGGAGCATCAGCAGAGGTACATAGTTTTCTCCAAACAAGTTCTCTCAAAAAATTCTTCCTAAAATGTCTAGTAACCTTACCTTCTTAAAGTCAGCAGAAGTGAGGAGTTCAAGACTCATATTTTTGGAATCTCCTTTTTAAAAAGTGTCCAGATTAAAATGTCAAACAATTCACCTGTGCCTCAGTACTAGCGTCTGCAGACATTTCCAATTACCACTAAATATTAGTAAGTAGATGCAGCTGCCCTGTGTCCTCCTTCATCTCTTTGGAGTTTCAGCTGCGCTGTCTGCTCGACACTCGGCAGGCCAGAAACCATGATAAGCAAGCTGATAAACAAAAGAAAAGAAAGGAAGAAGCTGATCACATCTCCTCCCCACCTACAGGAAACCCACCTATATCAGGCCTGAGCAACAGAAGAGCAAAGAAATGTGAAATTGAAATGAAGTTGGAAACTGTGCCTATTATATAGGACCTGACAAACTAATTACAGAGTGTAGACTGTATTTTGTGACTAAAATGACTATACTATTTTTTATTTCATAAGTATAATAAGTAAGTTTTCCATGGTCACTGTCTTTGAAAAAGTAATATTGTAAATAGAGAAATAGAAATACTAGCTGTGGATAAAATGAGAGTTCCTGTGGCCAGGATTCTCACCTGACCCTGGTTGATTAGCTCACTGTACACCTGTGGGCAATACATGGCTGTTGACTCTATAGTGCTCTGGGCGTGACATGGTGGCACCGCTGCAAGGCTGCAGGAGAGCCGAGCAGAGGCTGGAGTAGTGGCAGCGCCGAGGACAGAGGCCCAGAGGATGCCTGTGCGGGACGACTGTTTAGAGAGGCCCAGAGGACGGCTGTGCAGGCAGAGAGGCCCCAAGGACGGCTGTGCGGGACGGCTGTGCAGGCAAGACAGGCCCAGAGGACGGCTGTGCGGGACGGCTGTGCAGGCAGACAGGCCTAGAGGACGGCTGTGCGGGACGGCTGTGCAGGCACAGGGGCTCACAGGACGGCTGTGCGGATGGAGGGGCCCAGGGGCAGAGACTGGCTTGCTGCACGCAGACTCGCTCTGAGTGAATAGGATTTTAGTGACTGACCTGCCACCCTGGAAATAAAGTTTGGTATAACCCATTCACCCCAAGAACGTTCTGCTGTCAGTTTCTTTGGTCACATTGAATCCATAGTGAACTTGCCTGGGACTGAAACCCACTGGCAAGACACTAGCCTAAAAGAAAATCATTACTCTTTGAAAACACTTCAACATTTCTTATTAAATATATGTATTTTATAATAATTCCATTTTTTTATTCTTAATATGTATTCTACCATTTAATTGTCTATATAATAGACAACTGCTTTTAGGAAAAAAATTTACCAAGCAAGGTATAATGATGAGTAAAATAAAATAATAAGATTCCATGTAATCTCAGCATCCAATTAGCACTTAGTGTTTGATGAGCTGTCACTCACTGAGTCATGTGCGGGGAAACTAATGCATCTAGAAAGGTGATACATCGCCCCCTGCCTTGGCGCCCTCCTCCTGATTTGCACTAGGATTTTACTCTTATACAGGATATCAGATTCTCTGATCACTTGTATGTAATCCCATTCTATTATGTATATTTAAATAATTCAGTCTTTTGATTCAATCTTTATTTTTTCAGGGTCTTCATGGAATATGTTTTTATTTAATTCATTACCTATATAATTAAAAGCATGCTTGCTATCTTTTAACTCTGGATTGGAACAAACCAGATGGAGTTACTAAAAAATACCATTCATTTGTGTGAAAACATTTATGAACATAAAAACAAAGGTATTGTTGCTTTTCAGCCATAAATTACAAATTATGTTCTGTTCACCTTCAACTTCTTTGAAGCTTCTTTTTTCTTCCTATCAGGTTTCCCTCTGAATGGGTTTCAGAAGCACTTCCTCTATGATGGAGTGGTTATTGTACTGTATTAAATGTGTATAGTATATCAAATGAACTTTTTTCCTCAACAGATTATAGAACTATTCTTGAAGATTCATCACCTATCAGTATATTAAGTATATAATAGTTTTTAGGAAAATATTTGTTAACTGAATTAATCAGCATTTACTCATAGGAAATAAAAATATTTTCAAAACATTTAGGGATTTTTTGAAATTATGATACAAATTTATGTTGGGTTTATTTGGATTTTTTAATTAAAATTTTTCTCTTCTCTTTATGAGTGGATTACACATGTAAAGAATAAGAGCTGTGTTGTTAATTAAGCTCTCTTGGAAGTGATTTTTAAAACACTGATTTCTTCATTATTTCAGGACAATAAAACTCTAGCCATTTATCTTTACCAAGGAAAGAAGTTATCTAGTCACATTTCACTGTCAACTCTCAGGGTACATGTATGGAGGTATATGGTAAGTGCATCATCTCAACCTCAAAGGGGAAAAAAATGTCAGCTCTGAAACAAAGACTTAAGCTGCAGGAAGAGGAATGTGCGACCTGCTGGCATTGTTATTATAAGACAAAGGAAAGGGCAAATGGGCAACAGGATTTTTGCCTGAAGAGTATTTAAGTTTAACTTTGCCTAACTGTGCCAAGACAGTGATGAGTGAACAAAGGAGATAAAAATAACATTTGTAACCCAGAAGGCTGAAATTTTATGTCTCCAAACCCACTTTATCATATGTACTTAGCATAATGATTAAAATGAATTCATTAAAGATTGACAGCGGCAAGCTTTTAATATATCACTATAAAGCTTTAACCATTAATTTCAAAGCAATTCTAGTTATAGTTTGAATTAACTTTAATCATATTTTAATTCATCTTACTAAGAAAGTTTTTGCTTTTGATAGGTTGAAATATTATTTTAACCTAGATTCTGGAATATGGAGACTATTTGAAAATACAAGAGTAAATGATTCTCTGTCATGAAGAGGATGGTCACTCAACATGTGAATATGACCACCTCTACAAACAGCATACGTAGCTTTCTTAAAATGAACTATGTGTCTGGAGTTGCTGAATTATTTCTCATCTTATAAAAATGACATTGATTAGACAATGATCACATAGGACATTGCATTAATTAAAAGTTAGAGACATGATACAGATTATAAATAATAATAAATAATAACCTACTAATACCTAATATTAATTTTAAAAAGTTATTAGTTAATATTAATCATATTTCAAAGACCTTTCATCCAAAGTACTATGAATTGTCCCTGTACTATATAAGTTACACAAAACATGGAATTTAAAGGTGGCAAAACTCCTTATATGTTTTGTTAATTAGCAAATTATGTTTTTTCCCCTTTGTATGATAACAATCTTCAGTTTAGAAACATCAGGAAACTATATCCTCACACTAGTTTTGTGTAACCCTACAACATACTTTCAGTGACCCTATTACCTTCACTTCATCTTATTTTTATAAATTATTTTATGTGCCATTGATGGTCAATCTATTTCATTCTAATGGCATCCCATTGCTGCCTCATTAAAGTATAGCATTACAGATCCATTACATTCCGATGGCCAGTCATTGATTTCCTTTTATTAAAACCACTCAGCCTCAACAGGAAACCTAATCAGGATGATGATCTCATCTTCTACAAAAGGGGATGGAATACTCCAAAACATGCATTTGCTCTTTGAGAATGCACCGTACCTTCTAACAGACTTAAAATAAGATGCTTTTTTTTTTCTCTTCGAAAAATATATACTTCTTGGTATGAACACAGTTTTCCATAATAATAGTTTCCATCTGTCCCTTGTAAAACTGACACTGCTATGGTCGGTGAAAAGAGTTTGTAGCTTTTACCACTGTGTGTAGGATATATTCTAATTCCTGTTTTTGCAGAATATTTATTTCACGGTTTATATGGTCAAAACCAATACTTTCTTTTCTTAACTAAAAATCTACTCTTCTACTAAACACACACGTATATATACATATACATAGAGAACTGTTTTACTCTAAAAAATGCTTTCTTAATTATAGAAAGTTCATCCATTCGTGAGTACCATCAGGAATCTAAAACACTGGTGTATAAATGATCAGCTATGAGATTTCTGATCTAATTTTGGAAATTATTGTTAAAGGTACTTCATGCAATCTATACCATTCCCTTATAAAATTTGATCTATAGCACAAGGTAGAAATATATATATATATATTTATATTTATAGATGGCCAGATCATATAGTTTCAAGTGCACAGTGAGTTTTACCTGGTCTTTATTACTATAAATTCAGGTTATACATAATAAAATAGAAAAATGCATGACACTATCATAAAATAACATCAATAAAATTCTGAGTACCAATAGATATAGGTCTCCTCATTCTTTCTCCTTTAGCTATTATTGGCTAATCCTATCACCCTGAATCTTATGGTTGGGCTGGAACAAGTCTGTGCAACTCAGGCCACCTCGGGACAAGATGTCTTTACAGAGCTTTAAATATCTGCACCATTTCTCTATTCAATATATATTTGTATCATTAATATATAGAGGTGAAAGTAAATAATTTAAAACTTTCTTTCCTTATATTTTGCTATAGTCAATTTTAAGCAAATCATATTTGACTACTTCAGCTATATATCAGTGGTTTGTAGTAGTTACATAAATGAAGAATTATTTGAAAGAATAACAGCATTTGTAGATACCTCAGGATTATGGGTTAAATAACCAATATCTAAGACAATGCAAAAGTTTTCTGTGAATTTAATACTTACAGATAATTTTGGATTTTATTACTCCAAAATAACAAATATTATACATTAAAAATAACATAATATAAACAAGTAAGCTTACTTTCCCCCTCAGATTATAAGCAATGCTTACGAATTCTCTATATGCACACTAGGGGACAAGTACTATAATTGTTGATAGTATCAGTTTTTCTTTTCATGTAAACTTAAAACTAGTTTATTATATTTTTATATGTTAGTAAAACTTTTTACATTTCCTCATAAATGCTTAATGCCTTATTCTACTCACAAGGCCTTGTACAGTCAATAGCTATTCATAACCATTCATTTAAGAAATGTCTTTAAGCTTCTACCACATTTCAGGCATTATTATAGGTGCTGAAAAGGAGATCAACAGGCAAAAATTGCTGCACTCGGAGCTTCCATTCTAATCAGGGAAACAGAAATCTACAATACTATGTTAGAGAATAATAAATACCAAGAAAAAACATAAATTAACTGATAGGATTAGTAAATGGTGAAAAGAAGTATAACATGTGGATAGGATGGTCAAGAAAGACCTTATTAAGGGCTAAGATTTGCATAAAATCCCAAGAGAAGCTGCGGCTGAGCCACAGAGCTCCTAGGCAGAGGGAAAGGAGTTCAGGCTCCTGAGGCCGATGTGCTGGGAGTCCAGGTCCACTCACCACCATGGTTAAAGCGGAGAAAAGAAGAGGAGGTAGCTGGACGAGAGATCTGACCGCACAGAAGGAGCGAGAACCCACAGAGAATGCCGCTCAGCATGTGGAACTCCAGCCTATGCCGGTCTGTGGACAATTTGTCACTAGTCACAAAATAATAGACACAAGAAATTAAGAGTAAGTATTGAGAAACCTTTATAGGAATTTGATATAGCGACATAGTAACTTCACTGTATTACAATAATGGAGCTTAAGTGTCCTGTTTTTCCTCATCTTCCTAGTGACTCACTTTTACATTTTACAAACTTACTGGGCCACCATAGAGTGCACATAAACAGCAAGCTAACTGAAGTACCATTCACCACTGACAGTCTGAGAAGTGCTCTCCAATCCCGAGCATTGTGGACATGGAAGGGTATTGCCTTTTCCATGAGATGGAAGGAAATTGGGTTTTGTTTAGAGGAATGGCATGATCGGAACTGGATTTTTAACAGACCTGCTATGGTTGCTGTGCTCAGAATAAACTGGAGGCAGGGGCGGGATTGGGCAGGTGAAAAATGAGCTCAAATATAGGTTATGAGGAGTTGTAAAATTTCTAGATATTTTAAATATATATAGCCAGCAAGACTTACTGAGAGGTTGGAAGGGGTGTGTGGGGGAGAGAGTAAAAAAGAAATCCCGGTTTGTGGCTTAGGAAGGAGTAGAGAGTTGGCGTTAATCAAGATGGAGAAGAAGGCGGAATGAAGTGAAGGGGGGTGTCAGGCGCTTGTTTTTGACATGTCAGGTGTGAGGGGCCTATTAGACATCCAAGTAGAATTATCTGAATTGGGAGTCAGGTCAAGACTCTGTTTTCAGGAGAGCTTACCTTGTTTGAGAAATAAATCTGGTGGTCATTAGCATCCAGTGGTGACGAAGACCACGGAACTTGAAGAACTCACCTGAGCAGTGTGTGAAGATGGAAAAGAGTTAAGATGAGCCCCATGCTGAGCCTGTGAGTCCAGATCGGAAGAGAGGAGGAGCCGACCGCGGAGACTGACCGAGGCCGGCGGGAGCGACCGGGCGGGAAGGAGGACGACTAAATGCCCGCCGCGCCGCGTGAAGCAAGGGTCTGAAGGAGAACAGAGATATGGACTTCAAATTCTGTAAGGAAGGAAATGAGCACTGAGTGGGATAAGGGACAAAGAAAGGAAGCGTGAATAAATGAAATGATGTTGTCTCCTGGAGTGAGGAATTGTTGGTGCTGGGAGACCAAAGGATTTGGAAGAGACGGGGAAAACGTCACAGTCGGGATGCTTGACCCTGAGCCGAGGGAGGATCGGCAGTTGTGGCTTAGGACACAGTCAGGCTATGGGGATGGAGTAAGGCGGCTAAGGTGGGAAAAAGGACGGGATTGGAACATAGGTGGCTAGGGATTTGAGATGACAAGGAATATGAAAAATTACATTCGTTTTAAGACTACCAATTACTGACAGGAGTGATATGGCAAGGGAGATAAACTGCCCTTTGGAGCGGTTCTGAAATGAGACCCAAAACTAGATTTGCAGATCGCATATCTAAATATAAGAATTTATAGGGCCAAGGGCAGGCTGCTCCACCATGTGCCACTCCGGCATGTGAACTGTCAGAGCTGGAAGCTTTTTTAAGCATGAAAGATGCAGAAAGAAACTGTGACCTCTCCCCTCTGCCTCCCATTTGCTTAAAAATAATTTAGATGGCTAGAATCGCTCCAGGAGGAGAGCTAGCACCACATATAACCACAACATACATGAACTAGGTGTGGTAGATGGGGAGGAATATGGCAAAGTGTTAATATTCCTTTCTGTGTCCCACTATTTCTCTGTGGCCCATCAATCATTTGTTTCCCAAGCATTCACACACTCATATTCCTGTGAATTTCCTTCCTTCCCTACCTCCCCTCCTTATCTTAGAACGACATAGATACTTCACTGTCCCTGCCTGTACTTGGAATCTCGTATCTATGGATTCCCCATTCACACATAATTAGACTTTGTTTTTTTTCATCCTGTTACTTTGTCTTATGTCAATTTGATTCTTAGAAGAGCTAGAAGAACCTTGAAGAGTAGAGGAAATTCTTCCTCAACCTATTCTTTAATTTTTTCCCAGAGATTCTGAATTCTGTGGTAGTATTTTTAAGGTAGGACTCAGAAATTTACAATTTCAAAACTGACCCTGGATTTTTTTGATACACTGGACGGAAAAGGAAAACACAACCTCAAACATCGTCAAATACACAGTACCAACCCAAGCAGACTGTAGGTTTCATTAAGTATGACATTTGAATTTTGTTGTTCAAATATACAGAAAAATACCATCTTTAACTCATTTGATCATGGCTATAACAAATTTATTGTAATTTCAATTTTATAGATTAAACTTAGTATAATGTCAGCTTGCATTATGCATTGATATGACTACATAATGACTTCATAAGAACATTATATAAATTGAACCAATGTTTATGTCTATAACAAATTTTCTTGAAAAATTTTTGTATTTTCTTATTCAATGTAATATTTAAAAGATATCTTAATTAACTTCTAAGAAATTTATCACTTTTTCTTCAACTGTAATTAGTTCTACCTTTTTATATGAACTATGCTTTTTCCCCAATTTTAAATCAAATAAAAAATGAGACAGTAACATCGCAATCCAAGCTTTTTCATCTACTTCCTTCTTGTTTTTCATATCATTTATGAAAAAATTACAGAATGTCAAGCACTATTCAAGGTAGTTAGAAGGACCTACAGAGTATTATATACTAAGTGAAATACGTCAGACAGAGCAAGACAAATACCATATGATTTCACATACATGTGGAATCTGAAAAACAAAACAAACAAACAAAACAGAAATAGACTCATAAACACAGATAACAAGCTGGTGGTTGCCATGATAGGGTGGGATGGGCGATGCGTGTAATAGTTGAACAGGATAAATAAGTACAAACTTCCAATTATAAAATTAGTCACAAGGATAAAAGTACACACAGGAAATGTCAATAATATTGTACTATTTTTGTATGTTGACAGATGGTAACCACACTTATCATGAGGAGCATTTAGTAATGTATATAATTGTCAAATTGTTATATTGTACACCTGAAACCAATGTAGTATTATATGTCAACTATATTTCAATTTTTAAAAAAATGGGTGCATGAAAAAAATAAATTTGAACTTAAGTTCTGCACCTAAGAAGTCTATAATTTAATTGAAATGAAAGGTGTGAAACACTTGCAGTGAAAAGGTATATATTCTAGGCAAGGCATGGATAAGGCCATGGGAAGAGACTTCTAGCCTGACGGTTGCCTAAGTGGCTTATTGGAGAATATGGTGGTTGGTTTGAAACATTAAGTCTGAAGAGAAATCTACTTCCTACGTATAGATAGGTGAGATATACCAGAAGAGGTAAAGCAGAATATCACATACAAAAGTCAAAAAAGCAATAAAGCATGGTTCTTTTCTGGAAATTGCAAGTATTTAGATATGGCATGAGACACATGGCTTTGCGAAGAAATGATAAGAAGCTAGAAAAGTAGGTAGGTTGGAACATGAAGGGCCATTTGTAGAAACTTCAATTTTTCCTTAAGTTTACAAAGGAGATATTTTATGTGCATAATCAAGAAAGAGATGGTTTAATTTTTGTTCTTGTGGGATAAATAACATTTCAGTAAACATAATCAACATTGTTCTGTTCCATATTGTCAAGCCTTACTTTTTCATATAGGGAGAGGAATCTAGTCAGCACCACTGTGCCAGACTTAAGGGAAAATAGCTATAGTTTCATGACTAATAAATTAGGGTACTTTTTGTGATTGTTTTTCGTATGCCCTATTTTCTATATGAAAAATTTCTTGCCAAAATTTTTCAAGTCACACAAATGCATCAGATTAGCATAGCCTAAATGTGACAAATGCTAACAAAGGACATTAGATAATTGATAGGGCAGAATTCAATAACAAAGAAAGGTCTAGTTTTAATTCCCATTACATATTCAGAATAATTCTTAGTTTTACAGCAACCACCCATCCCCCGCAACCCAGATCCACAGCAGGCAGCCCTGCATGTTCTTGGGATAGCTTGCATACTTCCTGCAGGAGCCCTGATGGGCGGTAAGGATCCTGCCCTCCAAAAATCAGAGAGATGTGCTCTCCCTGTTGGTCATCACTTCTAATCACAGAGATTAGACACACAGGCAGACAACCGGAGTCCTAGTTCTAGTAAGTCCACTGGGAACTGGCCAGAGTCCTAGCTGAAGTTCAGTGCACAGTAGGCTTCCAGGATCCATGGGCCCACACAGTGGTCCTTTCCCCAATCTGTGATACATATTTGGAATTGATTACTTGAAATTTGAAGTAATGTTCACATTAGGCCCCTGGTCTAATGTGGGGTAAAGCTGTCACAGTAGGGAAGACCAAGTGGAAGTCTCTAAGCAGCCCCTCACACATATACACATAAACAAAGCAGTAAACCAGAAACAATATTGCTTCCTAGGGAAAATTAGGGTTAAATAGTTGTAATAGTAGTAAAAGCTTAAATAATGAAGGAGTGATTTTCTCTATCATATTTACATTTAATCTACCTAAATGCCCCCTGCATACTGTAGAAAGACTGTAGATTATGGCACTATCATCCAAGCAGTAATCCCAATGTCAGTATCACTGCAAGGACATATTAATAAAGCATATTATTAATAAGTGCATCTTTCATGGCCACAAGTTTGGCAAATGCATTTTTCTCCATTCCAATTAGAAAAAAGGATCATAAACAGCACATTTACATGGGGTGGACGATATTTATCTTCAGTTTTTTCTGAGGGCTATGTTAATTCTATTGCCCTCTGTCAAATGCATTTTGAAGGGGTCTAGACCACCGGCATGTTGGAGATCGCACTGGTATCATGATTGGGCAGGATGAGTAAGGCAGGCTTGGATGCTGGATGCCTTGTAAGATGATAAACTATACGAAAATTCAGGGATCTGATGAACCAGTGGATTTTTTAGGGGTTCAGTCTTCAGGGGCAGGCCAGGATATTCTCTCCAAAATAGACAACAAATTTCTGCATCTTGAAACACCTGCTACAAAACATGGAGGAGAGTAACTGGTCGACCTCCTGGTGTTCTGGGCGCATCACATGCAATCCTTAGAGTATCACTAATCTGGCACATAAACCACAGAAGGCTGCCAGCTTTAAGCGAGGGCACGGAGGAAGCGATTTGCAGCAAGTCCTGCCTATTTTCTAACAACTCTCTCTCCCTTCAGTTGCCCTCTTCCCTCTTCCACAAATATTGCTCTGAAATATATATGTGATCACTTGCTTTATATGGAATTCAAAATAAATGTCAATCTCATGTCCCTTTAAGACCTAGCTCCCATATATCTCTCCAGGATTATTTTTTACTACCTCACTTCCTGCCTGCACATATGAGCACACCACACTCCCGTGATCTTACCCATACTCAGGGACTCTGAGATTTCTCAGTATGAATGCTGTTTGTGAGTTCTAGTTCTATTTGCAGCTAACTTTAACTGACATCATCCTCATTCCTCACTCTTCTAAAAAGTTCCCTTCTTATATTCCTAGGTCAAATTTAGGTCACTTTCTTCTTGGTAAATTTATCTAATTCTTTTCTAACACTTCCCAACATCCTTAATTGAAATTTCAGCTCACTTAGCATATGTCCACCTACAGCTCTCATTAAATATGCGTGAAGCACCTATCATGTAGTAGGCTAACTGGTTTGTATCTTTCTCCTTCTCTGTATATCTAGGTCCCTTGAAAGTAAAGTGATTTAGTCACCTTATATTTCTAGCACTTCCCATGGTGCTTGCTACCTGGAAGAAACAGTATTATTTACTGAATGAATGAATTATTTAATGAATCATAAATGATACCCTAACTTCTTCTAATATATTCTGTTGAAATTCTCCTTTTAGCAGTAAATTCCCCTCACCTTAACCTCTTTTCAGAAACATCTATCTCGCCATCTTAAATGAAATTGCACTCTGTATCAAGGGTACCACTCCCATAAGATAAGTCCACTCTGTGAAGGATGCATTTTTAATCACAAACCCTCCGCATGTGACAGAAAACCAGAATATTCTAAATATTGTTATTATTTTCCACTTTTTAGATGAGGATCATCCACCTGTTGGCACACCACTTCACCTTGGAGCCTCACAGCTTACTGCTAAATAATATCTCCTCCTCTTGTCATAGGTTTTTACTGAGCTAAGTTACAGCCTTATAGTCAGCAAAGATGAATTTTCCTATAACTGCAAATATAATGGCAGTTCTAATGTCAATGAGTGACAAGTCAGAGTCTAACCTCATATTTTATTGACTCAATTCACATTTCTTTTATTTGCATTCCATTTTAGCTATATCCTCTTTAAAAAAAGCTATGTCCTTTTCTCACAACCCAGATGTGTTTCAGATCATAAATATTAAAGATCTCTGATTTTAATCCTCTTTTCTTCCAGTTCTTTCTTACACCCACTTCTAGTAATTGTACCACTTGATATCATTATGTACCTGAGTTCTTTTTCTTCTCTACTTGAATCTGGTTCCTCAAAGTTCTCTTGGATTTATTTATTTTGATAATGAGCCTGAATTCACAATGAATAACTGCATGTCAGAATTTTACGTTTGATATATTAGATATTGGCAACATATAATTTAAACCAAAAAAAGGAATTATTGCATTATCTGTAGGTACTTCATCAAACCAAGACTAGAGATGAAGAAGCAGGTCCCACAGGCTGTGCAATGATGCCCACAGCTAACATTATCCCAACACATGCTCCACTGAAGAATCCCTTGGCAGCACTAATAACTACATGAATTGTACCACAAATAAGAACTTGCTCTGTACACTAGGTACCACTGTTGACACCTCTATCATTATGCACTATAACTAGATTTTTTTCAATACTTATGCCTGCCACCAGAAGTTTTTCTATTGTTTCCTAGTAAAGTTTATTACTAACATCAAAATGCAGGACAGGTATATCCAATTGGATGAGAGTAGGTGACCTGTTCAAGGCCTATAAAAAAGGGAGTTAGGAATATTGAGCAATAACTGTTTTCAGCTCGCAGAGTGGGAGCTTGTTTTCATCTCTTATCAAGACTCATAAATTGCTCACCTAACAGAATATATCTGAAAAGACCAAGTGTCAGTTTCAACTTCCAATTCAAAGGAATCTCTTTTGTGAAACCACTGTACCCTGGAGCTTAAACCTTCTAAAGTAGCAAAAACCCCAAATATGGAGACAAGGTAATTTTTTTGCAAGTTGAAAATTTGGATGCAATAAAGAGTCTTTTCCTCTTATTCACTTAAATTTTACAGCAGTGAACTGAGTCCACAGTTTTTAAGTCAAGTTTAAATATCTTTGCAATTAAGTCTCTAATCTTATTCCTTCCGAGTATTTACATATCTTGTTAAACTATTTTATACACCCATGAATTATCACTGACCATAAGTATTAGACAGGATAGGCTAGAATATTCTAAGGACAGACAATCTTATTGTCTCAATTAGTTAACAGAGAAAATGTTTCTTTTTCATTTCTATTATAGGTACAAGACTTGGTAAAGTGGGAGAGATTAGGAGGGGCTCTGCTCTAAAAATAACTTAGAACCACACACGATGGAAGCTTCACTGTCTTGTATTTGCACCAGCTGGAACTTGAGTCTTGTTTGGTCACTACAGCAGGGGAAGAAAAAGTGAAAGGCAATGCTGATGTTCACTGGACATCAATGCTGACTCACAGCCCTTTGGCTACTGTCATCAGATGCCAGGATCCTAACTACCTGACTACAGGAGGGTGAGAAAGTGCAGGACGACATAGAATGTTTAGAAAGCACCAGTCTATGACAAGATTCTTCTAAACAAAGAAAAGTACCTCTCAAAATTCAGCTGCTGACAAGATTTCTCATTCTATAATGCTTCAGGGAAAAGCCACTCAAGGACAAATGCTACAGCAGTTCAATTTCTATTGGTGCCAGCTTATCTTGCAGTCATCTCTTTTCAGGGGTTAACTTTTTTCTCTAGAGACAATTGGTCATAGGAAACTTCTTACAAGGAAGTGACAATGCAGACAAAATAGGCACACAAGAAAAGTGAAACATCTGCTGTTGAATTTATTTGTGTCACTCTGGCCCCTAGGGCGGATTCCTTGACATTCCAAAGAAATATGTAGCCCTCAGTGACTTTTGTAAGCTAGTTGCTTTATGAACTATGTTGGAACAAAGCTCCTACCCTCTGGCATATATGAAACTCAGAAAATAATTTGTGTTATCTTCTTTGTCAGTTCTCTAGGTCCTAATAGCCTCTGGATCCTTAGAATAATCCTATGTTCACTAAAATCAGGGAGACTTTTTTGATCAAGAATATCTCCCAGCACCCTTACTCTACAAAAAGACAAGCCCCGAAAGCACTGTTTTAAGATAGTAGTGCTCCATGTCTTAGTGCCTTGATGAATGGAATTTCAGGACACACGTAGATGTCCTGGACCCTGAAAATAATTAGGGAATGGGTGTTTGGGTTCTATGTGATATACCCATACCAATATGCCTGTCTACCTTACTCACTGAATTTCTTCCTTAATATCATATCAAGGAATTTCCGGCACCACTGAGAGCAACAAGGATTCCTGGACAAGAGCGAGGGCGCTGCAGCGCACGTGCAAGTCCCGGTTCTGTCACTCACTGCAACGATTTCCCTGCCCTCCTTTTCCCCATGTGGGACCTAAGTCACGAGTCCCGAGGGACCACCAAGGAGCCGATTCCGATGCAAACACAAAAGGGTCTTTTATTTCAAGCTTGAGCTCGGACACACAACCTTCACCGACGCAGCGGGTCAGCAATGTGAGCCCTGAGCCCAGGGCAGACAAAGTTTTTATGCATTACAAGGTGCAGGAAGAAAGGAACTTGCACCTGGTATGCGCTGGTTGGGGGATTCAAAAGCAAGCGTGATTTGTACATTTTTTTATTGGTTGAGTCTGGCTGGCCTGACCGCA
This sequence comes from Phataginus tricuspis, assembly GCA_029783875.1. Lineage (NCBI taxonomy): Eukaryota > Metazoa > Chordata > Mammalia > Pholidota > Manidae > Phataginus > Phataginus tricuspis. Next base: position 2,485,181 of record JAQQAC010008350.1, on the reverse strand, counting down.
GGCTGATGTATCATGAAAGGTATGTAGGTATGCTTCTCCTTTTATGGTAAAGGTATGTAGGTCTAGGGGAACTATCTGGGGTGGGGGTCATACCTTTGCCTTTAATGGTCAGGTGGCCGGCTGTTGCTAGGGCAACTATCTAGGAGATCTAGGTTGGGGTTGAGGCTTCCTTCTTAAAATGGTCTTTTTAAAATGGAGTTTCTCTTGCTCTCACATTCCCCCCTTCTCTTGTACATTGGGTCCAATCATGGACCCAAAGTTTTTAAATGACAGAGATGTTTAGTTGGGCTCGACCTGTGACACAGCCTGTCACAGGGAATGTCTCTCTCATCTGGGGGGGGGTGAGGGTCTGTGCCTCACCTCAGTTGGCCCCCACGTTGCTCACCTGAGGTCCCTTATGACTGTGCCTGTCTTAGGTTGTTCCTCTTGTGAGGAATCTTACCCGTCTTTGGCTAACCAGCCATCTCTTGAGACTAAACAGGGAGATAAAATATAAAAGAGAGGACATCCAACAGCTATAATTCTGGATAAAATCAAAATATACATGATTATATTCTTGCAGCAAGTGCAGTTGGGGAATCAGCATATGATTCACTAATTTCTTGAAGTTAATTCTTGAAAAGTAGCACAAGTATGTATTGGCTTTAAGAGATTAGCAACTGCACTCTGTACACATGCTAGGAGAATAGGAATACAAATACATAGCAAAAGCAGAAAAATCAGACAAATTAGAACTACACATACCTGGATACTGATCACATCTTATATGTTCTTTTAACAGCAGATAATTTATGGTAAGCACTACAATTTGTACTTTTCCTAGCTTTTGATTGAGTTCAGATAATATAGAAGCAGTTAAATTCGTTGCCTCACTGTACACACAGACCAGCTTAGATATTTCCTTTTGCATTCTAATGACAAGTCTAGGAACCAGCAGGATGAATGCTGCTGTAATAAAGGCGGAATCCAAAAGCTTCAAGTTGTTGTCACAATCAGATGACAGAACTTGAAGTTTTTACCACCTGCCCTGCCCCCAAGGTGGGCCAGGCCGCTGTCTGCCTCTAGGACTGCCTACAGCAAAGTTATGGGCCATGCTGAGACACCCTCCCCCATCTGCGGAAGACTCAAACATTCCAGGCTAAGCTGCCTTTGGCCCTCTGAGCTTTAACTGATCTCACTGAAGAAAGACTTTAGAGCTTAATGTTTAACACAGTTTTGGTACGGGGTTTTCTTGCATGTAGTTACATTGCTCTGACTGCAAATATCCTGCCTTGCTTCTTCCGGAGGCCCTCCCCCTACTCTGACTACATCCACAGTCCCTGTCTCATTCCCCCCTCTACAGATAGAAACCCTAGCTGCTGCTAGGGAAAGGGGGTGACGACTGCTCTGGCTGCTTCATGCTAAGAGGGGGCGCAGTAAGGGGTGCAGCTAGGTCTCTATCAATGGTCGGTCAAGAGGGCCTCGGAAGATGGGCACTTCTATTCTGGGTTTGATTGCTAGCACCATTTGCAGTTTAGTGGCTTCAGTGAGATAGAATAAATCATGTTATTAGGTTAAATAGTAACATCTGGAGTTGGATTTTTCATTCTGGAAGAACAGACTTGACAAGGAGATTGATGAATGCATGGCTGAATATGAGGACTAGAAATAGTAAAACTCTAAGAATCATAGCCAGATATCTTGGGGAAACTAGAGTTCTGGATCTAGTCTATGTCCCAATGACTAGTATTAGGACTCAGTATAGATAAGGCTGCATTATTGAAACAATACTTTTCTCTAAAATCACCCTCATTTTTATTAGAAGTAACTAGATTAAGAAAATAATTAACACTTGGCTTGATTATTTCCATAAGTGCAGCAAGAAGAGCAATTGGTTACACAGGCTCTTTTAGATGTGCTTTGCTGGAACTTTTTATAAGGAACTTCAGATTGGACTTTTAAAGGCCTCTCAAGGCCAGAAAGCCAAGCCAGACTTGCCATCAGGTTTTGCCTGCAGTACCTGTAGATTTGGGTGAATTTCCTCTCTTCTTGAGGTCCCCAAGACTTTCTGAGGTTCCTGCACCTGCCAGGAAGTGATCTTCCTTACTCACCTGGTAAGGCTGCTGGGAATCCAGTAAGCAAGGTACCAGGCCAGTTCCTCCAAGGGCTCTGTTGGCTTTATAAAGTCAACCTCAGCTCCTTAAAGCTGTCTGTTCATATGAGTTTTATGTACGTGTCTCTCAGGTATAACATTCCAGTCAAAGCCTTGGTAATATAACCAGTGTTTTTAATCGGCCTTTTTACAAGGAAAGCAGATTCTTATTGAACTTATGCAAATAAACATTCTGCCATAAAATATAAAAATAGTCACTGAGAGTTGTTAAATTCTGGAGGGATCAGGTAGAGAGAAAGATAAATGTTTCAATTCTGCTTACAAAGGTATTGTTATTTACTAAACTGTTGTTAGCTTAAGAGAAAAAGCTTAAAACACTTTATCAGTAACATTTGAAACAAAAAGCTACAAAATCATTTTCCTTAGTTTACTTAATCTTATGTAAATACTTGTTCTGCTAAAATCCAGCTCTTCACTAGTTCTGGAGTAATAAAACAGTTACTATAAATGACAAAAGACTTGTAAATGCGAGTGGCTAAAGATCTGAGGAGAGCCTACCACAAGGCAGTTGATGTAAGGAAATTTGGATATTTTTGCAACACAAAACATCCAGCAACAAAGTTGAGCATCATTCTCTTTGGCAGTGTTTTCCAGGTAATTATATATCAGATAAATAAGCTAAATTAGCCAAATACTTTCTCCAATGAGAAAAAATTCCTCTGACATGTTCCAGGGGCCCTCTGGAAAATATCAGAGTTAATTACAGGTAAAAGCACCTTTTTGAATTTGATTTTGGCAAGTTGTCAGAAGAAAGTTTCTTTGGCACTTGCTTAAATAGGATTATAGGTATTTAACCAGAATGACAATAAAAAGGCTTAAATGCAAATACAGGTTACTCAGTTGTTAATAACACTTAGCTTACAGTCTTTTAATATGAAGATTTCATTTTCTTAAATACTCAGAGAACTCATTGAGATTTTAAGCATGAGAAACTGCTTTGATAAAAACAATTATAAAACTGCAATTTTTCAACATTAAGAGCAGACTAATAATCAGTTTAAGAAAACTTTGTCTTTAACTGAAAACAAAATTCTAATTTTGCTGTATACTTGATATTGAGACTCATTTGCTTTAATTTTACATAGCACAACTATGTCAATTTTTTCCACAAACTTTCTACAACTTTCTTTTTACATTCACTGTTCTCTCTCTTTAAATAAACACTTGTACTTAGAACAGTTACCTTCTCTTGTTAAAATACACCTTTTCTAGCAAGCCGAGATGTTTTCTTTATTATTTTATGTAGTTTTATTTAGAACTTAAAACCAATAGGAACTTTAACTTTCAGTGAACACTGAAAAATAGGCTATTGTAAACTGTAACACCAGCATTCCTTAGATTGATACATTTATGAACACATTTCACAATTTCTGGAAATGTGCCTTACAGCACAATTCTTTACTGAGCACAAAATATCTTCATATAACTTAGAAAAACTCTAAGAATTTTGGTTACCACAAAACTCTTAGACTGTTTGCAGATATATATAGTTATACATTGATATACTATTATTATTATTAAGATATTTATTTGTTACACTTGTTTACACACTCTTTAGCAATTATGCTACATTACTTATAAAAACTTCTAAACATCAAAGTCAAGCGTTTCTTTAAACATCTTCTTGAAAGATTTAACAGATAACATCAATTGAAATGACTTTAGGTAAATAGGCAGCTGATAACCATGGGGACATGTCCATTTCAGTTTAACTTATATTAGCATTAATGCTTATTAATACCATCCGGAGGTAGAAAAACATTTTTCTTTACTAGACACATAAACATACATATTGAGACGCAATGACTACAGTTAGTAACACTTTTCATAAAAGAACACATATGCAAACTGATAAAAAGAGTTGAGTTAATGATATCTAATTGTAGAGGTCACTAGTAGCAAAAGGCCAGTAGTGATGGGGCTGATTCCCCCCCACCCGCGTCTGGGGGACCGGTGGCTCGCAGGGGCAGAATAGTGGAGTCAGCGGCGGAGGCAGACGGCTCCCTCTGAGCCCTTTGTCTGGTATAGGGTGGGCTTCCTACTGGAGCGCCTCTGCCCTCTGCTCTCAGAGCAGCTTCTGCTTCCCCGGTGGGGGATGGTTGTGTCCTTCCCTTAAACGGTGTAGAAGAGGTGTGACCCATTTTCTCAAAATAAAAAGCTATCGATAGCCCACTAAGTATCACAGACAAACAAAAAGCAAAACAAAAGATGCCCTGGGCAGTTTGAAAACAAAATTGAAAGTGGAATGACGGCAGCCTGCCCTTTGGCGGTAGAGACCCACCTCATCCCTCAGGGGTTCCAAACAGATGAGGGACACTCTGTCTCCTCCGAGGGGGTTCGGTGCCAGCTTTCAAACAGAGACGGGGTGCCACAAACTCTGTAAGACCCTCAAGAGAGACAGGGGTGCCATGAACTTCGTAAGATCCCCCCAACAGAGATAGATGTGCCACGAACTCCGTAAGACCCCTCCGTTGGACGGGGGCCTGAAATGTCTTCCAGGACCCCCAATTGATGACCTTCCACAGCGTGTCTGCCCAGGTCCTGTACCAACCTCTTCAATTTCAGATTGGGCCCTTCTCAGAAAGTGAAAGAGCGCAGCACAACACACAACACAAACAATAGACACAAAGCCTGTATCACTCACACACACAAAGTTCTTACCGTGCACACACACAAAGTTCTTACCGGCCAGTTCAGACCCTTCGGGTCAGGAGTTCTGGGGGTCTTGGGGATCCCGGACAAGCCCCCAAATGTTGTACCCAAGTCACGAGTCCCGAGGGACCACCAAGGAGCCGATTCCGATACAAACACAAAAGGATCTTTTATTTCAAGCTTGAGCTCGGACACACAACCTTCACCGACGCAGCGGGTCAGCAATGTGAGCCCTGAGCCCAGGGCAGACAAAGTTTTTATGCATTACAAGGTGCAGGAAGAAAGGAACTTGCACCTGGTATGCGCTGGTTGGGGGATTCAAAAGCAAGCGTGATTTATACATTTTTCATTGGCTGAGTCTGGCTGGCCTGACCGCAGGCTGATGTATCATGAAAGGTATGTAGGTATGTTACCTTTGCTTCTCCTTTTATGGTAAAGGTATGTAGGTCTAGGGGAACTATCTGGGGTGGGGGTCATACCTTTGCCTTTAATGGTCAGGTGGCCGGTTGTTGCTAGGGGAACTGTCTAGGAGATCTAGGTCGGGGTTGAGGCTTCCTTCTTAAAATGGACTTTTTAAAATGGAGTTTCTCTTGCTCTCACACCCACCTGTGAAATAAAGAATGAAAATTGTTTTACCTGATAATAGGGGTTGTAAAAAATATGAAATAATCCACATATAACATTTAAAATAGAGCTTAGAATGCTCAAAAAATATTATTCTAAATTAATAATCATAAGCCACTATTGAGTCCATGACTTATGCAAACTGAGCAAAAAAATTAGAAAGACTTCAAATTGCCTAAGTTAGTAGTTGTAGTAACCCTCAGACACAAGATGCATGCCACACACACACCTAGAATTTGGTTTGAAAGTCAACACTAATAATGATACACAAGCACGGAGAGGTGATTACTCACATAATGAGGCTTTAGGAGAGGTCAGTGGGCTCCTACATAGGTCCACAAATTGCTTGAGACAGCAGAGAGTCGCAACTGATTTGGAGTTTTATGGTGATTAGGTGATGAGGTGTAATGAGGGTTCCCTCACATGACTAGGGCATGGTCTGAACATCCTGACAGGCCAAAGGAGCGACCACTTGGGTTTCTTACCAATATACCCAGATGGAGGGTCAAAGTGAGACTAAGGAGGGTGGGGCTTGAAAACCGTCAGCAGTCAGACGTCAGAGACAAAGTCAGTCTCCTCATGATATTCATGCAATGCATTCAGTAGAAGTACACCAGCGCCAATAAATTTTCACTAATATAAATATATGTTCTCCACAGCTTGTTACTATGTAATAATAAAATCCTACATACCATTTATTAAGTACCTGTTTTGTCTCTGACACTTTGTTCTTAAAAAAAAAAAATCAACGGAGTGGTCCATACAAGAAACATGAAACCAGTGTTGTAGAAGTGAAGCCATTTGTCTGAACTAATACTACATTAAAAAACTCAGTGACAGAAGTAGAATTGGAACAAAGTTATCTTTTAGATCCCAAAGTCTGTAACCTCATCACTGTGACATACTGCATACCACAAAATTATGAAATGATGATCCAGGAAAAAAAAAAAGTTTTGACTAAAACAGTAAAAAATGTTGAGATTAGTAAAGAAAACCGAAAGGTAACACTTTTATTTGCATTAAAGTTTGAATGAAAATAATAATTATTAACAACAATGGTCAGTTGGGTTGACATAGTAGAAAATTTACATTTAAATCCTTAACTATTGAGTAGAATTAGCCCTTCTCACCACCAGAAAGAAAGCAGTGTATATATAATGCAAACCCTTAGTATTATATCAGTTCTCTTACAGATGATTATTTTCTAAATATTTAATATACATATATATATATATATATCACATACTTAAGAGTGTTATATTTTTTCCAGCAGAAGAGCTATTTTTGTCAAGATTCAGCTTTCTGCACTCCATGCAAGAAATTTAATCTAAGGTAAAATACACCAAATAAAAACTATCCAAATGTATCTTATTTAAAAGTAAATGTTCTTTTATTATAGGAAAAAACATTGTAACTCCTAAATTGTCAAAATTATTCTTCTAAAATTGTTTAAAATGTTATAGCAGCAATGACACACAACTAATAATAATGAGAATGCACAAAAGGGATCTCTGGATTCATGAATTGCCCAATGGAATCTATCATTTTGATAGGATTCTACGAACAGTTTCTAAAGTAATTTCACACTATGTTGCATAGTTCTTCCTAAATTTGTAAATTGCCTTATAAGGCAGTAAATGAAGGAAACAGCTAAATCATTCATAAGATTGAGAAGGTATTTTAATTGCTGCTTAACAACAAATATGATTGTTGTTTAAATGTGACACATATGGAAATTACTTCAACTTTGGAGTAAGTTGATGGTATGAATTCTAAATAATGCATTTTCTATTTCTTTTTATCACAAATATTTTTTATTATATTGTGTTTAAAAATTTCAAATACAAGTCTACAAAGATTTACTGTTTCTTTTTGTGTAGGTCATGATTTTGCATGCCTAAAAAATATATCTAAGGTAGTGTTGATTTAACCATGCGAACATAATCTGTTTTTCTGTTTGCTTCAAATTATATTCAACATTTTTAACAAAGGATAACATACTAATTTATAGGCATAATTTGTTTTTTGTTTGTATTATACTAATAAACTGTATGTCCAATAATTGTTATACTTTTCAGAAATACTATTTTATATAGTATATAAATGTGAAAATACAATGATCTGATTGCATAGGGAGTATAGCATTTATGTACAATGAACAAATAGCTATTTTTATCATGCCAGAACTGTATTCTTGATAGTATTTTGAAAATTTAAAAAATAAAAGTCTATATATCTTTCATCTCTTGCATTTTATGTATGAGATTCTTTTATATTTGATAAACTCATAGTCCATTATAAATTGGGCAAGTATCATGTGAGTAAGGATTGCAAAATAATAATAAAATACGAGTTTGCATGGATACCCCGAAGTAATTTGTTTGCTGGTTTAATAGTACAAATTAATCTAAAGGCAAAAATTTTGCTGAACAATAGTTTCTGTTAATAAGTATAAGAAGTTTTCGTTAAAAGAAGTGGGAATACATATTCACTTACTTTGACACTAAAACCTTTAAGCAAACTAGAACATATCTACAAGAGCAAATGATAAACTTCAATCATATTTATTGATTTAATATATAGAATTTTTAAGCTTTTACTCAAAATGAATGTTTATAATTGGTTCCTATGCTTGTTCCACCACTGTATTTTAGAAGTAGGTAGCTTATTTCTTGGACTTCACAACACACAAAGAGAAATTTTGTCCCACGATGGAGTGTACCCATAGTCTCACCCATTTTTTATTTAAATGATAGATTTTGCACTTTAGATGAATTTAGATGAGATTTGGAACTTTGAGCTGCAGCCTTAATGGGATGAGATCCTGGGGATGTTGGAATCGGGTATGTAATTTGCTTGTGGGAAGGGTGCAAATGATTCTCTAGAAACCAGAGGGCAGACTGTGGTAGACAGAATAATTGTCTCACAGAATGTCTACATCTTACTTCTCAGAATCAGTGATATATGTTATTTTACATGGCAAAGGGAAACTGAGGTCATATATGAAATAGAGGTTGCTGACCAGCTGAACTTAAGATAGAAAAGCTGTTCTGAGCCCAGGAGGGCTGCCTGATTCTAGAAGCTGGAAAAGGCAAGGAAATATGTTCTCCCTTAGAGCCTCCAGGAAGGAATGCAACCCATTTGACATCTTTATTTTAGCCTAATGAAGAATATTTCTTATTTTTGACCTTCAGATCTGTGTTGTTTTAAGGTAGAATTCTGTGGTAATTTGTTATATCAGGCATAGAATTTTACAACATTTTATCAAAAACAAATTTCCTTCAGGAAGTCATTCATAAAATGAATTATTTAAAGCCAAATTCATTGTATACAGCATAATACTATTATATTATCTATCTTTAGAGAACTCAAACTCATTCATTCACCATTATATACCTTTCTACCTCCTTAAATTTCAGGTGTCAACTTCAAATAATTAACACATTATTTTTTCTGTAGTTTCTATAGGTATAAACTATAGGAACTATTAACCATATAACAATCCAGACTTGTTAACTGGTTTATTTGTGATATGACTTTCTACAGAAAAAAAAGTAAAAGGGAGATACTAAGAATAAACTAAACATTATGATTTTATGTTTAAGGATATATCAAATAGGTAAGATTAATAAAGCAGAAAAATAAAGAAGTAGAACATTTTATAAGCCTACTGATTTTTACAAACAGCACTAGGTTCTTTGTGTCCTATAAATAAACATGATGTATGCAGGTTTACTTGCAGGTTAAAGAAAATAGCAAGTAAATAACCAACAACATGTCATACAAAAAGGATTATAGTAGCTGTTATATTGAAAATGTCAACAAAGGACTTTGAAGACACAGAGAAATAAGGAATAGATATTTAGAATACAGAGATTTAGGAATTGATGCTAGGTTTACATAGGTCATCTAACTGCTGTAATTACATACAGATATACAGGAAAGAATTTTATTTCTGAGGACATAGATAGTTGCATATACTTACACAAATATTTACTGTTTCTGATGCTCTGCATTCCTTCACAGAGATCCAAGTTTCCATCTGGGATCATTTGCCATGAGCCTGAAGAACTTCCCTTAGCACTTCTGAAGTTTAATTCCACTAGCAACAAACTTTTTCACCTTTTGTTGACCTGAAGATTAATTTGCCCTCACTTTTTAAATATTTTGACCAAAAATAGAATTCTGAGTTGACTTTTTCTGTTACTATTAATTTTTTTTGCAGTTGGACTACAGTGATGATGTTCCTAGTAGAGTTCGCTTTATATTTATTCTGCTAGAGGTTTGCTGAACTTCTTGGAATCATAGGTTGATTTACAGATACATTTATTTCTTCAAATAAATATATATATTTTTATATTTCAAAGATATATATCGTCAAATAAATATATGAAATTATGTATATAATGACTAGATGGTTTATATGTAATATATATAAAACTTAAAAAACATAAAAATTATACAAGGTATAAATATATATATTTTGTATATATGAAAAGGATTATAATATATAACATATGATTATATAAAATGAACATATATTTAATAAATATGTAATATTTATATATTATACATGCTTAATATATTAAATATTTATTATTCACTACACTATATAGAGTTGTATACATATTTTAATACATATATATGAAGTCTCCTAGTTTTTAACTTTTCCAAGCAATAACTCTTGAAACATTTTTCCTCTTTTCTTGTGCAATAACATGTTTATTAAACCCCTGGAAATATTCCCACAAATCGTTTATCAGCACTACCAGTGCATGTAACCTAAAAGCTCCAAAGCTCCAACTGCAACCTGAGACCCATTCTTTTGGTCAAGCTAGGCTCCCTCTGCGCATAGTTTAGTGGCTTCAGGATAACATTTGTCCTCTTTTTTCTTATTTAGTCTTCTGTTTCCAGTGTCTTCCAGTGTCACTGCTTAGACTCACAACTCTTCCTGATTCAAGTGACATAGTCTGCTGACTAATACTGCATAGAGGTCCTCCTTGGGCTGAGGTGGTTTAACTAAGATGTTAAGTTTTACTTCCTTGGAGAGATTGGTTACCTATAGAGCTCCAAGGAAACCTCTTACAGCCTGGTGCTTGAGGCAGTTAAATCTGTACCATGCCATGGTGATAAATGCGTCCAGTCTTCCACCACATTATATGCTGCAACAATGAGGATTCGACCCTAGCTTTTGAATCACAGCAGGGGAGAGGCTGGTGGTGGACCTTAAATGTACATGCTGAGTTCGCAGGAGAGCATTGCTGAAGATCTGCCTGATAACTGCTGTAGATGACACCACTAGAGGGGAAAATGCTTCTCCTACCAGGCAGTTTTAAAGCCCTGCAACTGAAGGGTCAGAATACCTTTCCTGGATTCTAGTGTCTGGTCCTGCCAGATTGTTGTACACTATCTGAGATGTTGAAACACTGCATTTATTTCTATGCTTTTTCCCCTGATAAACTGCTCCCGCCAGCTTTCTGTGGGCTGCCTGGTCACTCACTGCCATTTGCTTGACAAGAACTTTGTTTTTATACTAGAATATTCTTTCTTGTTATTTTCAGAGAGCTAAAGAAAAATGGTGTTCAGTTGTTTCATATCCCCATCTCCGATCTTATATAACATTGACAGTATATGCTAAAGCAGATGGTGTTATAGCACAGAGGAATAGAGAGGATAATTCAATATTTCAATAATCAAAATAATGAACTCGTCCTTATAGTCAGAAAGGATCCAAAAACATTCAAGGGAATCCACTTCATGTATCCCGTGAATCCCTGAGGGAATCATGGCCGTTGTTTAGAGAAAAGGTGTTTTAAATATTAATTGCTTTTTCTATGAGAAAATCATTTATGAAAACTATCAGTCTAAGGTAACAGCTAAGTTTGACTGTGATTTTATCACATTTTGAAAGAATATTTGTCTTGAACACAGAACCCATTTTTTTCCCTTCTAATGGCCACTTTTGCTTGGAAAGTTAGTCATCACATTTCTTTAAGGAGAATTATTGTTTCATATTCCTATTCCACAGAGTAATGTTTGATAGAAACTGAATGTCAAGAATATTACAAAAGCAACTCATATTTTCTTCAGCTCTACAGTTAGGCATTCAATGATATCAGTCATAAAAATCCTGCATGTTTCTTATATAAACTCTTAAATGTGCAGTAAAATAGGTGGCTTTTGCTCTTACAATGCAAGTTTATTCTGCACCTGTGGATAAACATGGAACCTGCCTATGCCCAGAATTGTGATCTAATCAGCCTAATAAGGGTAGGTAGAGGCCCATTCCCAGATTATTCACTATTTCTTACTTCTTAAAGTCCCTTATCATGAGAACAATCAAAATTTTTAAAAATTGAAATGACTGGACATATTTTATTTGACTCAATTTATATCAAATAGATTAAAGACATATCTATATAATTTCCCCTAACTTGTGATATTTATATGATCTATTCTTTAAAATGTATATGTGTCCTTGACAAACGCACACATGTACAGAGATACACATGTGTAGAGAGACTCAACAACACTTAATAGTGTATTTCATAAACTTTTGTCATATAAACTCCCTGTTTCATGAAAATGATCCTTTTGTTTCAGTTGCAAAAAGTGTTGGAACTTTTATTAAGTTACAAATACTGTTGTAACAAATGTAACAAAATACAAATGTTCATTATATCCAACCTTATCTTTTATTACTTTAGGATAAAGAACGCCAACTCCTATCTCTCTAATATTTTCTTTGACATTTTCTCCATTGTTTCACGACATAGTTCATATACAGTTTTTCAGTCTCTTGTCTTTTTTTTCCCCTGATAAAATCCAGGTTCTACCTAAGTTGAGTTTCCTGAGATAAATAATTCTCTCATCTAGCATTGGAGTCAGTCCCGGTCTTAACATTGCAAACCTAGTGGTATTACCTACAGGCAAATATTAGAGAGGAAAAGAATCATATTTCAGAAAGAAAAGTAGAAATATCAGGGAACAGATGTCTCTGAGCAGGAGCACGGTCAGATGAGAGTCATAGCTGTCACTGAACAAAAGGAGGAATTATTTTTATTTGATTCATGGATAAAGGGGAGCCAGAGGACAGTGACAAAATCACAATATTTAACAAGAAATAATTTGGGAATTCCATTTCAGATGACTGATCTGGAAAAGGTCCAGGGAAAGAGATTTACATGCTTAAGGAAAAATTGATCAAGATCAGCATTACTTTTCGTAATGGAAGAAAAATAACAATTGGCTAGACTTTAACTAGGGAAGAGAATGCACACTACTGATGACATATACATAATCAAGTAGCACGTCTTTGTTGGCCTGGCCCTATGCCAGGTTCCCTAGAACATTGAATCCATGCTAAATTGGAGGATAAGAGAACTCTCGATGTAGATCATTCACTATAACTTAGAAATATGACAAAGGTGAATGTGCTTGGGAGGACACTTTGGAACGGCACTTTCCAAGCACTGAGAAAAAGATAAAATTGTAACAGAACATGCTTGTGAAGTTATACTGAAGGAATTTTGAATATATTGATATAGATATAAAAGTGTTAAACTAGTATAGGCAATTTTTAGTCTATTTTTTGTATCCACAGTAGAGAACAAAATGTATCACTACTCTAACAGACTTATCCCAATTTTCTGCCTCCCCATGTCACCTCTGTCATTTTTTTTTTCATATCTATTCTTATTATGGAAATATTTTGTTTACCAATATAACCCAAGTGTGTTGCCAAAGTGTGTTTCAGCCCCGGGCAAGTTCACTATGGATTCAATGTGACCAAAGAAATTGACAGCAAAACGTTCTTTGGGGTGAAAGGGCTTATTACCCGGCTTGTTCTCCCGGAGGTACGGTAGGTCGAGCACTAGTGTCTCTGCCTCCGCCCAGAGCACTGGGCTGAGCTCTCTATATAGTGCAATAATAGCTTATTGCCTAAAGGTGTGGAAGTGGTAGCCTAGCAACAGGCCAGTTACATCATCAGGTGGTTTAAGTTCAGTGAGGATCCTGACCACAGGAACCCCAACTTCCCCAGACCAAGCATAATTAAATCTTCTTGGAATATGGTAGTGGCTTTATAAGTATGGATAAATACATGAATGGTTTTTAGCAGTGACTTTTACATTAGAATTATATCTACAAAAACATAAAGTATTTCTTGGGTTTTATCATTATAGAAAATCTTTGTTGACATTTGGACCCATCATAAAAGGTATTCTAAATTACATCTTAATCAATAAAACCAATGAGTCCCTGAAAAGCAATTCCATTGTCTCTTAAATTAATATATTTTATATTAGTAACACGTATTATTTTTTTCACGATGGATATGTTGTAGGTAATACTTAAGCAAGGGACCCTCAGTCTATTAGCTGCCTTAGCTTCTTATATACCCTATTGCAAATCCCACTTCTTTAAAGGAGGCATCCAAATGCCTGGATCTTCCAGGTGGTTGCCTCCCTTAGGGGAGAAAATGACCGAGAAAGACATCAGTGTCTCTGACAGCCAAAGAAACCATCAAAAGCAACCAAGGAAAATCAGTGTATTACTTTGTCATAAAATAGTAAGAAAATCTCAAAGATCATGGGATATTCAAGAAGAAAGTGAAAGAAAAGAAATAATATTGATGCCAAGGGAAAAATGATAATTCAGGAAAAAATGACCATAAATTTGAAAATAAATAAAATCCTTGCTGTGTGAAAGTTTAATTTCCAGAGTAAATAACCAGATGGACAACAGCGTGCTTTAATTTGGCTTTCCCTTCAGTGCCACATTTTCTGGTTCTTCTAATAGTTCTGATTGAGCTGCTGGGATCCTCTAGATATTATTTTTTTCTCTTGATTTCTCCACTTTTTTTTTATAATTGTGTTTTATCATAGACTTTCCTGGTTTTCTTTTACAGTTCTCAATATACCACTGTGGGGAAAATGGAAGTACCTATGGCCAGGATCCTCACCTGAACTTAAACTAGTTGATGATGTAATTGGCCTACTGCTGGGCTACTGCTTCCACACCCATAGGCAATAAGCTATTAGTGACTGAGTCATTATATAAAGAGCTCCACCCAGTGTTCTGGGCAGAGGCAGAGACCAAGGAGGATTACAGACCTGCAGACTGTTGTCTGCAGACATAACCTACCGCCAGGATAACAAGCCTGGTAACAAACCCTTTTACCCCAAGAATGTTCCATTGTCATTCCTCGGTCTCACTGAATCCATAGTGAACATGCCTGGGGCTGAAACCTGCTGGCAAGACAACTATCTTGCAAAATTTCTTACAAAGATTTTGTATGTAGTTAACCATTATTCATTTTCAATAAGAGGTTAAGAAAGTTGAGAAAATAATATTCACTTAAACATATACTAGAAACATTCATATCTTATATTTATTATTAAAGTAATTATCTCTTTCTTAAGTCATTTTAATATCATGTATAGATCCCAAGTTATATTTTATGTTACTTTAAAAGAGACTTATTCAAGTTGAAGTATTCAATATTGAATAGAGTAGTCAGCATTAATACATCAAGGACTTAATAATCAAAAAGATGTTTAGTAGGGAAAAACTCAAAACAATGATTATCATTCTCCTTAAGAATAGGTATAAAAATGATGCTAATGTAACAATATGGGCAAAAATAAGAGGCCATGAATACTGTGCAATGACTAGAATTGGTCAGTAATTCGGTGTGGCAAGCATTTAGAAAACATAAAATTTAAGTTATTTGTACTTTATTCTTATTACTACAATTGGAAAATATCCTGAGACTGCTCCTTGGTGTAACAGGCAATGTCCATATTAATTTTTGAGCTTATTTTCCATGATTTAGTCATAGTCAACAAAATCAAATCATCACATATTTATTAATCATCTACTATATGCAATAGAGAAAAAAAGTGTGTGATACGGACCTTAGGACATATAGAGTCTAGGGTTTGATAGTGCAATGCCTCACTGTAGGTGAGTTCAGGGTGCTGTTAGATCTCCTACAAAAAGTATTTGCTCCTCAATAAGGTGTCAGAGAAAAGACCTAAGATGGTTCCAGTGCAGTGGGTGGGTGCTGCAGTTTAGCATGTACTCTGTGGGGGCAGGAGGGCAAAATCAGAGGAAATAGCTTGTAAGAGGCAGGAAGATTAGTGAAAAATGACAAATTTAGATAAATGCATTTAGGTAGTGCAAAGTGTTTCTGAGATTGTGATGGAAAGAGGGAGAGGAATCTAGAGAGGTAGGAAAAAAGTGACAGAAGGATTGTATATGCTGCATCAATTTTATAGCAGTTCAAGATAGCAGTTTGTCTTGGGGAAATTAAGAGCCCATTAAATAATTTTTAAAACTATAGTAATCATATTTAAATATTTAGAAAGATAATGTGTGTTTATTATCAATGAATTTGGAGTGAAAAAATATACTTGCAGGAGGATTCTCAGCTATGAGACCCTCACCAGAAATCAAGTGAGAGGGAAGGTCCAACAGGATAAAGATGACGTCAGTGAGACAGGAAAACACGGCAAAGGACAGATGTGAAAAATATCAAAAAGAAAACTCAATAGGCCCTAATGGCTAATTCAGTAAAGAGCGGGAATAGAGGCGGCGGTGGGGACTGGGTGAGAAACTCTGCACCAGCAAAGCAGGTAGCCGAGGCGGAGAGGATCAGGAAAAAGCTCGCTTTGAACTGGTTGAACTGGAACTGCCTCTTGGGCACCCAACCTGAGAGTTCTCCTAGGCAGTTAATTAGATATGTCTGGTATGCGAGAGTGATTAGGGCTGTAAATACAGATCTGAAAGCACACGTAAGTGGGTTCTGAACATACAGGAATCGATGAATTTGCCTTGGGAGAATGAGTAAAGTGAGAACAAAAATATGTTTGTGAAAGAAGACAAAGGACACCAGCCTCTGTGGGACAGAGGAAGAAAGAGTCAGAATAGGAGGCTGAAATGAGGCAGTGAGGGACATAGGAGCCCCAGAAGCTGCATGCCCAGAAGACACAACTGAACATGATCAAAGTTATTAGAGGTTAACATATGGCAGAGGGAATGGAGAGAGACAGCTAGACAGGGCAAGCTTGATCTTCTCTCTGAAGTTACTATTATACTGACCTACTATTGTGCAAATTGAATTACTCAGGCCACTTCCCTTGCTTGGGGTATCTAGCCCATGTCTATTTACTCCATACACATCTTACAAGAATCAGTTAAATCCCACATCCTCCTTAAACTTTCCTTGATTCCTCTGCTTATGCTATTTCTTTTTTGAACTGCCATAAAACTTACCTCTTAATTTACACACTTAAAGTACCACTCAGGGCTTCTTGTTTTAAGCAACAGATTATACTGTTTTATTTAAGCAGAAAAAGAGGATATAAGGAAAGACCCTGGGAAGGCTAGTAGTATACCAGAATGAGATAAAGGGATAAGCCAGAGATTTAAGTTGTAAAGAATTACAGCCCAAACCCATCCTAGAAAGATACCTTTACCTAACACTAGCAGTGGTGCCCCTACCACCCGCAACTGTGTGCCTGGACCCTTTGCTGATGACAGCACCAGTGTAGCCCCTGGAAACACCACCACTTCTACCACGAGGGGTTCTCTACTATTCCTGCTTCCCTTCAAGCTTAGCCCCAAACCCAAGGTTCCTGACATCCCTTCTCCCTCTGCCCCTGACCACTGGTTGAACTCAGATCTTCTGATAAGGTCATGAATTCTAGAGAGCTGGGAAAGAAAGTCTGGTTTTGCTCAGAATTTACACTGGGGAGCAGGTTCTGCCTCTCACTGAGTCTCAGTTTGTACATAAAGTGTGGAGAGTTCCTCAAAAGTAGGATGGGTAACCAAAACAGAAGTCGCATTTACACAACAATGATTAATTTTTCCACCCATAAGCAATTTATCTGTTCAAGTAGATTATAAACTCCTAGCATGCTAACCTTGTTTTATGCATCTTGTCTCTTATTTGACCCACCACGATTCTTAGAATATGAACATTTGATAGATTCTTACTGTGGTGGATCACATTGTGAACCTCACTTCCTTACTGCTTCATGATTTCATATTCCTTGTCAGGTGGCTTCTCAGTTCTTCCCATTAAGGAACAAAATATTTCCCTGACCCTTGACTTTGAGTCTGTGATGCAGCTTATTTAGCCAATAAAAACCAGGTTTAAGTAATTGTGCACAACAGTTAAGCCTGGGCTTTAAGAGGCCTTGTCCGTCCCACTTGTGTCACGTGCTCCTGCCATTGCTGTGACAGCGACATGCATGGACTACGTACAGATCGGCCCCAGGCTGGGGCGGAAAACTGCAGAGAGCTGCATCAGGCGAGCCCCACCCTATCATCTCTTGTAAATGAACACGAGCTAAACAGATATTTAGTGTTATTTGCTGCTGAGTTTTGACAGAGTTTGTTACACAGAGGGAACTGATACAAATGCCTGAGACATTGTTTTCCATATTAAAAAAGGCCACAGACAAATGACAATTTTTCAAGTTTTTAGGTTTCTCACTAAAATAAAAGAATATATTCCCTTGTATATATATATATATCACCTTTCAAAGTCTGCATTTCAATGGCATTTTATCTACACTGGATATCTCTGTCGAGATGTCATTTTATGTAGAAAACTTAAAAAGTTTTGCCTTTATGTGTTATTTTAATCCTCCCAAGCTCAATATTCTTCTCATATACTCCCAATTGTAAAGGTTACAGCTTGAGATTATCATTGAGTGGCTCAAATGAAAGAGAACAGAACAAAACAAAATAGTACCATGTTTTGGCTTCTAGCATCCATCCAACTATATAAAAAAAGAATAATGCACTAAATCACAAGGCTCTGTTGCCCCAAAGCACATGAATAAGTCTGTGTACCTCATGGAGTCCCTTGGGACACCACATATTGAAACCTGTGATACAAAGTGATAGAGATCAATTTTTACAAGAAAAACAATTAAGAGAAAGACAAGTTTAAATTTAAGTCATGTTATTACTTTCCTTTTCCTCATAAAAACTTATATGAGATATACTGGTATGGATGGATTCAGATACACAGTAATTGTTTTCAGCAAATAAGCAGTGCACATTTGATAATTCAGTACTACAAAGAAAGAGAAATATCACGTCAAGGTAAAATGTGCTAAAAAATTACTTAAGCAAAAAAATTAGTCCTGGAAAAACTAGAAATGTCAAGGATAGAAGTGAGTAGTGCCATTGTCATATGTTCAGTTTATTGTAAGGAGATAATACATTTTAAATTCTATATGATATATAATTGGAGCTGGAATAGTTCTGTAATTAAGATGGCTTGCTGCCTTTTATGATAATCCCCACCCACTAGAGAGATGACAGATGGGTAATTTTAAGCTTTTAGCTACAGAGAAGGAATGTGCTTATTGCTTCGTCTGCCAGGTAAGCCACTTCGCAGTCATCTTCAACTTCATTAAAGCTTTCCCATCTTAGAGGAAATACATTTCAATATGGAAAATAGGTTGTTTGGGGATATTTATGCTTCACCTCTCTCATTGCTTCAGCTGTCCTATGTCAAATTTGTATTCAGAAGTCTTCTACAAAGTCAATCATAAATTTGGCAGCATTCCTGCAACCCTCAAAAACAAGATAATTAGGCCTGGAACTTCAATCAGCTCCCCGTGTCTAAACATTTTCTTTTCTTCCAGGCTGACCCCAAACAGTACAAATTAATGTTTTCACCCTTTTTCTCCTTTCATTAACTGACAATATGCCTCCCTTCTCTAATATTGTATCATTTACTGGTTGTGCTACAAATTTATGATCACACACTAGGCACTGGATAGTTGTATGACATTGTGGGCCTGCTTTTCAGAGGATGCCAGTTTTACTGAAATTAAATTTCAAGCACAGTTAAGTATAAGGTGCCACGTCTTATTTTTAATATCCTTCACACTGGAAAACACTGAGAAATAATGCGTGATTTTGATACTTTTAAAGGTTGAGACGTATCATCTGGACATGACAATAATAAATGGTAGAATAATAGTTAGGAGGAATTAAGGGAAGGAAGCTCTCACAACTATCATTTTTCAATGAATCCATTTATTCAGTTAGCAAGTTGAATAAATCATGAAAGGCCTCAAGGTAGTTTGTTTCTTTAAGAGGAATTAATTATGGACTATGCTTACAGTCATCAGTTGTGATAAAGCAGTCTAGTCGGTGTGTGAATATTTGGCAAGAAGAGTTTTATGTATATCTAAATAGGGCAAGGTGTTTTATGAAATTTGTCAGCGGTCTTTATGAGAAGTTTTCTGGTGCTTGCTATTTAGTGTGCCACAATTTTTAAATTTACCAAATGATATTAAAGTGTTCTATAGTTTATCTCATAAATTATTAGTACAAGATATCAAGGAATCCCTGTTTCTTTCAGATCTATGATATAGTCTGCTTGTTAAAATAATTACACAAGTATGAAGACACCCTCTAAGCTAAGAACCGTCCCATAAGGTTTTCAAATCCTGACCACTATTTCTCAGTTTTATGAATCAAGTACTTTCTATTTCTATTAGCTATTCAATTAATTAACCTCAGTTGCTTGCACTTAAGTCTCTCTCTCTCTCTCTCTGTGTATGTGTGTATGTCTACCATTTCACCCAATAAATGCTGTATTTCTAGCATTCATAGCTCAGGATATGATAGCTGGTTGCTTTCTTTCCTTCCACTAAAACAGAACATTAGCATTTAAAGTCTCAACCACTGCTTAATTTCACATTAGAATTGTGATGTTGACCACTGAATGAATGAATGCATTTGGTGGCATCTAACATTACAATATTTTGCAGACTGAATTCCCTTTGGCAGAAACCCCTGGAGTTTCAAGACCTTCATTCATATTTTATATTAAATGCAGAAGTGATTATTTAAATAAGGAATGAAAATGAAATGGACCAACAGTCTTGCTCCACCTTTTAATTTCATTTTAAATAAGGTATAACATGAGTTTCCTAGTTTCAACTGCATTGTATCATCTTCAATTTAAAAACAACATAGGTGTACACAAACCAGAGCTTGAGTTTTACATTTTATAAAAATTATTTTAAACCCATATTTTCAGTTTTCAAAGTTTTAAATCTGTATTTACATTACAACTATTATATCTGAATAGATGTGTGCCAGAAATGGAATATTGTCACTAAATATGACTTTTATATTTGCTTTCTACTCACATTTGTAAGCTAATTTTAAATTTATTATGGCATTATAATGTGACTATAGCAAACCTAACATTTTAAAAAGAGAGCAAACTCTTGGCCTAATAATGAAAAAAGAAAGTAAAAATAAAAATCAGTAACAAATTTAACCATAAAACAAGATATTGCTTCTTCTCTAAAATGATTTAGAGAGTAGAAGATGAAACCAGACACTTGATAGCATTTTATTGACTTTAACTATTACCAAAATTAAACTACTAAAATTATTACCAAAATTAAATTTAATTAAGTTTAATTTTGGTAACAATTGGTGAAAACCTTGTGTATTAATCCTTAATTTAAAGAGACAGGATACCTAAAAGGAGAACACCCTAATTATATGATAATTATCATCAGTCCATTCTGTTAAAAGAAACAAAATTTAAATACAAATTTTGTTGATTGTACAGAAAAAATTATTCTATTGTATTTTACTTGCTATTTTTTTCTTAGGGTGTATCACAATGCCTGGAATGAAATAAAACTTTAAAGTATTTAGGGAAGTTTTGGATACATTTTAAATTATTCTGTAATCCTTCACACCAAAAATAGAAAGCATTGAAACAAAACTTTTCATGTGCTTAAACTAGGAAAGGACTCACCAAATCCCAGAAGTAACGGAAGATAAGGATTAAATGTTACGTAGTTTGGAACATATCCAGAGAAGGGAGTTGAAGATGCACACACCAGGTTTATCTGCTGTGTTTACAGTAAAGAATGAAGAGAAGTAGTTTCAAAGGATCAAAACTTCTGTTCATTTTGGAAGCGGAGTGCAGAAGGTACAAACAGAATGCAGAAAAAATACAGAACGAGAAGATTATAAACCCATTTTATCTACCAATTGACCAAGGTTTAGAAGTAGCAGTGGTTCATGTAGGATAAAAAAGAAAAGAAAAGAAACAAAAAAATATATACATAATATTTAATCATATATAAATACATATATATATTACAAGTTTAAAGTAAATATTTATGTACATTATATAATTTTTATATTTATATTATAGAGTAAATATATGCTTAATATATTTAATATACATACAATTACACACACAATTTGTTTTCTCTAACTTGGTTTCCTTATCAGAAAAACACACATTTGGAAGTAATTAAGGCTTGGAAATGAACGACAAACAAAACCACACTTTGTGTCATAAACAAGTAGCTCGGATAGTAGTCTAACCATAAACAATGGAGTAAGTTCATCTAGAAAAGTTATACAATCTCAAATATAAGGTCTTCTTCCCAAAAGTGAAGGCCATATCTTTACAACCTAGTGGCCCATTAATAGGGCAGAAACTCAAACAGGGGTTTATGAAAACATCTCCAAAATCATAACCATAATTGCTAATCTATACCTACCCTTTTCAGACAACCAAGGAAATTAATAGAAAATGTTCTTTTGTAATTTTCTAAAGAGACTGCATTGCTTCCTAAGAAAATATGGAAATAATTCCACCTACAGTGGGTTTTTTTGTTATTTCCTGATAGACACAAACTAGCCAACTAGACAGCAATTGCCTTAGACCCAGAACAATACTCAAATAACCAGTACATTCACATTTGGACTAAAGAAGACAAAACAGAAGGACAAAAGAGAAATATTTTTTAAACATAAATTCCTAAAAAATAAGGAAAGAATAAAACCCAATATGATTGGTTATCATGCAAGAAAGTAAACAAAATAATCTATGAAATATAAAGGGATAGAAATTAAAATGAGCTGAACTGGAACAGGAAGAGTTAAAAATAAATTTAAGAAAAAGAAATGTCATTTCATAACTTAAAACCAAGTAATTGACAAAAATGATCACTTTTGCACTTTTCTTATTTCAAATGATTATCATGGAAGGTTAAAAAGATCATGGTGCATTAAAAAACAATAGAGGATAATAGATCTAATGGCTAGCCAGTGGGAATGCTACATAACGTTCAATTTGATGACAGAGGATTTTATATGAGATGAATCTATGTCACTGAAAAAAAACATGAAATCTGTATAATATGTAGGAATGCATGTTTAAAGGAATTTCAAAGAAATCAGCAGAGGAAACACTTGAAAGACTGCAGGGAGAATGATCACCAGCAAGTGAACATCACCTGACCACAGCATTTTCCCTGATCATTTATCAACTCCTTCTACAGTGAAATAGGTCTTGGCAGATGATTTCAGTCACACTGGGCTGCGAAAACACAACTTGAAGCCTGGATTAGTCAAAGTGGCCAGAAATGGGGGAAAGGGTCTGAAGAAAAAATCATGGGAGCCACTATAACAATCTACATGCATTCTCCCTCTGAAGCAATTTTCTGCTACTAATTTCATCATATACAGGCTAAGGCTTTAATGAAAACAGCATGAAGCAGAAGCAGAGAGGCTAAAGAGCTGAGTTCAGATTTTAGCAGATATTCATTGCTGAGGAGATAAATTGGAATTTAAGGCCAATGTAGAATAGTAGTTGTAACTTTCTAAGCTTTTAGTTGAGACTTCAGAAGTCAGGCAACTGGGAGTAAAGGAACACTGAAACACCAATACTGACAAAACATGGAAATCAACCCTTTACAGAATTGAGATTATTTGTTTTCTGTACTCCTGACAGAAGAGAAAATTTAATCTTCACAGCAGAAAGAAAACATAGACTAAAGCTCCTACAGATTTAAATGTATAACTAATATTCAATTTTTAAAAACTTCATAAAGCATCTACAAAGCAAAACCAATTGATTAAAACCGAGATATAAAAGCTTACTATGGAAAAGGAGATATAGAAGTGATTAAACACACTTTCAAGTACACTTGGATTTTGCCAGATCAGATTGGAATTTTCAGACCCAAATTGTTAAAATAGCTATAGTAATTATGGTCAAGCAAATTAAGCAAAATATGAAGAAACTAAGAGTAAATGTGAATCTTTTAAAAGAAATGTAATGAAAATACTAAAGGAGAAAATGCTACAATTGAAATTAATAACTTGATAGTTGATTTAATAACAGGTGAGACCCAAAAGAAAAAAATTAGTGAACTATAGGGCAGGTTAGTAGATAGTGTCCAGATTGAAGCCATAAGGGAAAAGAAAAGAATGAAAAACTACAGAAATGATCATTAAGGACATGTGACATGGTGCCAAAGGCTAATATAGTTTTAATTCAAGTTTGGAGGAAAGGAAAGAAAGAATATGTTAGCAGAAATACTGGCTAAAATTTTCCAAATTTTCAAAAGGTACTGAACTCTTATGAATCTTTTTTTAACATCAAAAATTCAGCAAAACCCACATAATGATAAGTATACAGAAACCCATACTTAGGTACAAAGTAAAACTATATAAAAAAATAAAATCAAAGATAAAAGGCAAAAAAAAAGATCATTAAGGGCAAGCAGAGAAGAAAATGTGTTATTTTACAAAGCAAGAAAAATTTCAGAGATTTTTTAAGAGAAATCATGGAAGCCAAAGACAACTGGAGTAAAATCTTTGAAGTGGTGAAAGAAGAAAAGAATGTCACCCCAGAATGCTATAAACATAAAATATTCTTCAAAATTATTGTGAAATAAAGATATTTTTAGATAGACCAAAGCTCAAAGTTCAGAACCAGCAGGTCTGTACTAAGAAAAGAAAAACACAAGATGCAACTGGAAATAAAACAAAGAATGAAATGTATCAGACAGGGTAAATATTCCATTTATATATATTCACTGTTTAAGTGATTATTATAATGATGTTATATTATTGGGTCCAAATACATGTAGAGATTACATTTTGAGAGTAACAGCATATAAAATGGGAACAGGGAACGGCATTAAATATATGTGAGGTTCTCACATATTTATAAAAATGAACAAGTACTAATTCAAAGAAACTCATCAAATATTTCATAGTTAAACAATATATTTTTTAAATAACTCAAGTTTGAATATAACAAATCATAATGGAAATAAAAAATTTTGCTCTGAAAGTTAATGGAAATGTGACTTTTAAAACATGCATTGCAACTAAAGCTAGAATTAGAAGAAAATGTGTACATTTAAATGCATGTACTAAAGAAAAAAACGATCTAACTTCCATATCACATGAATAGAAATAATAACAAAGTAAAGCCAAAGACTAGAAAAAGGAAAATTAAATTCAGTGAGAAAGTCAGCCACAAATGTTGGTGAAATTTCCCCAAACTAGATTATCATCAATTAGAAATCATAAAGGAGAAAACTCTTAATCAAAACACATGCCTTATCTACTTGAATAAATTTTATAACGGGAATTAATTTTCTGTGGAAAACAAGATTAAATGGAAAACGTATCAAGCTGAAAAATATTATTCTATTTGGTAATTATATCAATTATTCCAAATTTAGAGATAATGTGTAATGGGCTATTGGGCAATAATATGCTCGTCCGGCTTCACCTGGGGGCTGGGTGAGAGTAGGGAGAACTGGTTCTCTTGACTATACCTACTTCTCTGGGAGGGATGTGAATACCAACAGCAACCTGCCTGTCCCAGGAGAAACCTGGGACCTGAGAAAAGAGATCCCACACCCGCCCAGCACCCATCATCCTGAATAGAGTTTTTGTAACAAGGGGCTGGTGGGGAGTGGGATGACCTAGCAAATTGTGGCTCAAATACCACAGACTCTTGTTATTCTTACCAAGACTAAGTAGATTTTCTTAAATGAAAGATACTCTATTTGCTGTATGCCCTTAGGACAAATTCCAGAGAATTTAAATTATTAAAAAAAAATTTCACCAGTAAAACTGTTGTTTTGCTCAGGAGTGGATATATTGAGCTCCTTACCCACCCATTCTGGAAGCCACCTATTCAAATATACTATAAAACTCCATTATGGCACTTGAATATAAAAACAGTTGAAATAGGCAAAACAATGAACAAAATGAAAAAGACAAGTTAGATTCAATAATATATGAGTTTTATATATTATAACGACATTTTAAGTCAGTAAAAGTTTATTAAAAGTTGGTTTTGGTAACGCATTAAAATAAAAACAAACTCTACTTTTTCTTTACTTACTAATGCAAATTTCAGATTAGAATCCTGGTCACAGTGTTAGGCAACTGCCAATACTGGATTACAAGAAAACAAACAAAAATCTATATTGTGAGATTCTCCAACACTTTTTCTTCCTTTGTCTGTAGATACAGTGGAAGGCTTTGAGTTTCTAGGTCAAGGCAGAACCTTTAGATAGAAGAAGCCTGGGTTTCTGGTTTTCATAGAGCAAAGACCTTCAAATAATATGTAATTGACAAGTAAATTGCTGTTTTATTGCACGAGCAATATAGAGAAGCACTGACAATTTATAATTCACTCCAAAAGCAACAGTGAATAAGCAGTGGCTGCAATATGCATGATCAAGTGACCTCTGAGGTACAGGTCTGGTGTGATTCTGACTCCCTAACATTCCTTTGTTCTTGATTTTTTTCAGTGAGACTTTTTAGATACATAATATCTTCTATTGAGATACAACTATGTCTAAATTACACAGAGATATTGCCATGCTTTGTATTTAAGAATCTTAACATTCTCTTAATTTAAAGGTACTCTTATTAATCAATGAGGAAGAACAAATGATTTGACAAAGCCTATTATAGAGTATATGTATTAAGTCCCTTTGATGTTCAAATCTTTTCTAGGTAAAGGAAAAAGAAGAAATATAAAAATTGTTAGAATAAAAATTAGAAGTAAAAAAGGTTTATGTTAGTGATCCCTCCAGAGAAGGAAATTTCAAGAAGAAAGCAATGTTCATACATGATAAAACTGCAATACCACATAGATGAAAATAGAAAGTAATTCTTTATTTTTTTGTCAATAAAGCACCATTAGTAAACATTTTGAGATAATTTTATATAAAGAAGATACAGGATCTAGTGAAGAATGAGCTATAATTTTATTATACCTTTAATTCTTATAACTTAAAAAAGTAATTAGTAGGTACTAGATGACACAAGTCTACTGTAATAGACATGGCTGAAATTTAATATCCCTTTCCTATGACTATGGAAGATTAGATGGCACATGGACAGGCTCTTCCTATTTTTGAAGAATATATATGTCAGGAGGGAATTTTTTTTTAATGGAAAGCACCTAGTTTGAGTACAAGCACCCTAAGTGTTCCATGAAAGCAAAAAGTTGGGGCAACTAGAGAACCTACTCAGGACCCCAATATTTATAGAATTATCCCCTGGTGGAAAAACGTTTCCTTCCAGGAAGATGAATACTAGGATTAGGGTGAAAAGGCAAATTTAAAACTATTCAAAGTACGAGATTCAGAGAAAATTAATATATGTCTGACAGTTAAATGTTAGAGTTGTAAGTAATTTTGGAAAAGTTTACGTCACTGCCAAGAATAGAAGAAAAGCAGGTTAGCTTTCCCTAGGAACACCACATTATCAAAAGAGATTAGGAAAAGACATTAGGCAGCATCAATAATAAGCACCATAGGTCAAGGAACAACTGGCTGCTTACAAAAGATATATATTTTATTTAATAATAATATTAGAGAGAGTTCCAGGAAGATGGCGGCATGAGCAGGGCAGTGGAAATCTCCTCCCAAAACCATATATATCTATGAAAATACAGCAAATATGACTACTCCTAAAAGAGAGACCAGAATATACAGGACAGCGTGCAGCATGCACCTACACCTGAGAGGACTCGGGACCCCACGAGGCAGGTAAGATACGGAGCTGCGATCCGGCAGGACCCGAGTACTCCCCCACCCCAGTGCACCGGCGGGAGGAGAGGATTCAGAGCCAGGAGGGAGTGGAAGTACAGGCCCGCGAAATAACTAGCCCCAGTGATCTGCGCCAGGAGCGCTGACACACATCACACGGTGTATCAGATATTGGAGAGGCAGAAGGTGCAGGTTTTGAGCTGGGAACGCGCCTGGGTCCTTGCAGCAGGCTCCCCGGGACAAAAGAAAAGTGCATGCTTTTTTTGGCGGTCTTAAAGAGACGGGGGGGCCCAACGGAGGAATACGATCGTCCCAGCATACTCAGCCCAGCAGGCTGGGAGTCCTGAGGTATTTCAGACCCCTTGGCTGGCGACTGGGAAAAAGTAGCTGCACTGAGACTTCACACAGAGAAAACAGCCTCCCATTCGTTCCGCTCTGGCCAGAGCTACAAATGGCCCAGAGGAGCTGTGCAGCCACGGCAGCAGAATAGTGGAGCAACAGTGCCACCTACAGCGTCCTTACAGAAGCTACTCCTGGTGGGGTTCTTTTTTTTTTCTTTCTTTTCTTTTCTTTCTTTTCTTTCTTTTTTTCCCTTTTCTTTCTCTTCCTTCATTTTTTTGTTTGTTTTTGTTTTTTTGTTTTTTGTTTTGCCTTGTGTATTTTTTGTTTTTTTTTTTAAAGTCTTAAAGAGCCCAGCTGACATATCTGGCACCTACCAGTGACCACTTCTATCGCTATGAAAAGATAGAGGAATATGGTACAAAGATCACCTAGGCCCAGACAACACCAGAGAGGGAGTCTGAAGGGATGAAAATGCACAATCTTCCTGAAAAATAATTCAGAATAAAAGTCATAATGATGCTGATGGATTTACAGAGAAATGTGCAAGAGCTGAGGGAGGAAGTGAGGGAAGTCAGGAAAGACAATGCAGAAATGAGACAAGCCATCGACGGGCTTAGCAGCAGACTGGACGAGATGCAAGAGACTGTTGATGGAATAGAAATCAGAGAACAGGAATACAGAGAAGCTGAGGCAGAGAGAGATAAACGGATCTCTAAGAATGAAAGAATATTAAGAGAACTGTGTGACCAATCCAAACGGAACAATATTCGCATTATAGGAGTACCAGAGGAAGAAGAGAGAGAAAAAGTCTTTGAGGAAATAATTGCTGAAAACTTCCACATGTTGGGAAAGGAAATAGTCTCACAGTACATGGAAGCCCACAGATCTCCCAACACAAGGGACCCAAGGAAGACAACAGCAAGACACATAATAATTAAAATGGCAAAGATCAAAGACAAGGACAGAGTATTAAAGGCAGCTAGAGAGAGAAAAAATATCACCTACAAAGGAAAACCCATCAGATTATCATCAGACTTCTCAACAGAAACCTTACAGGCCAGAAGAGAATGGCATGATATATTTAATGTAATGAAACAGAAGGGCCTCGAACCAAGAATATTGTATCCAGCACGATTATCATTTAAATATGACAGAGGGATTAAACAATTTCCAGACAAATGAAAGTTGAGAGAGTTTGCCTCTCATAAACCATCTCTACAGGACATCTTAAAGAACTGCTCTAGAGGGAAGCACTCCTAAGGCTAAAAAGATGTCACCAGAGAAAATAAAATCATAGCAAAGAAAGCAGACCATCCAAATACTAACTAAAGGCAAAGAATAAAACACCTAGTATATAAAGAATGAAGGAGGAAGAATAAGAAGGGAGAGAAATAAGAAACATCAGACTGTATTTACAATCACTTAACAAGAAAGTTAAGTTAGATTGTTAAATAGTAAAGAAGCAACCCTTGAACCTTTGGTAACCACGAATCTAAAGCCAGCAATGGCAATAAGTACATATCTATCAATAATCACCCTAAATGTAAATGGACTGAATGCACCAATCAAAAGACACAGAGTAACAGAATGGATGAAAAAGCAAAACCCATCTATATGCTGCTTACAAGAAACTCACCTCAAACCCAAAGATATACACAGACTAAAAGTGAAGGGATAGAAAAAGATATTTCATGCAAACAACAAGGAGAAAAAAGCAGGTGTTGCAGTATTTCTATCAGACAAAATAGACTTCAAAATGAATAGTAGCAAGAGATAAAGATGGGCATTACATGATAAAGGGGTCAATCCAACAGGAGGATATAACCATTATAAATATGTATGAACCCAATACGGTAGTGTCAGCATATGTGAAACAAATACTAAGAGAATTAAAGGAGGAAATAAAAAGAATGCATTCATTTTAGGTGACTTCAACAAACCACTCACTCCAAAGGACAGATCAACCAGACAGAAAATAAGTAGACACAGACGCACTGAACAACACACTAGAACAGATGGATTTAACAGACATCTACAGAACTCTGCACCCAAAAGCAGCAGGATACACAATCTTCTCAAGTGCACATGGAACATTTTCCAGAATAGACCACATACAAGGCCACAAAAAGAACCTCAGTAATTTCAAAAATATTGTAACTCTACCAACCATCTTCTCAGATTACAAAGGTATAAAACTAGAAATAAATTTTAGAAAGAAATCAAAAAGGCTCACAAACACATGCAGACATAACAACATTCTCCTAATTAATCAATGTGTTAATGACCAAATCAAAACAGAAATCAAAGAATATATGGAGACTAATGACAACAACAACACAAAATCACAACTTCTGTGGGACGCAGCGAAGGCAGTTCTAAGAGGAAAGTATATTGCAGTCCAGGTCTATTTAAAGAAAGAACATTCCCAAATGAATAGTCTAAAGACACAATTACTGAAATTGGAAAAAGAAGAACAAAGGAGACCCAAAGTCACCAGAAGGAGGGACATAATAAAGATCAGAGAATAAATAAATAAAATTGAGAATAAAACAATAGAAAAAATCAATAAAACCAAGAGCTAGTTCTTTGAAAAAATAAACAAAATAGATAAACCCCTAGCCAGACTCATTAAGAGAAAAAGATAATCTATACACATAAACAGAATCAGAAATGAGAAAGAAAAAATAACGACGGACCCCACAGAAATACAAAGAATTATAAGAGAATATTATGAGAATCTATATGCTAACAAGCTGCAAAACCTAGAAGAAATGGACAACTTAGAAAAATACAACCTTCCAAGACTGACCAAGCGAGAAACAGAAAAAATAAACAAACCAATCACCAGCAACGAAATTGAATCCATAATCAAAAAACTACCCAAGACCAAACCCCCAGACCTGAAGGATTCACCTCTGAATTCTACCAGATATATAGAGAAGAAATAACACCCATTCTCCTTAAAGTTTTCCAAAAAATAGAAGAGGAGGGAATACTTCCAAACTCTTTCTATGAAGCCAGCATCACTCTAATACCAAAACCGGGCAAAGACCTCACCAAAAAAGAAAATTACACACCAATATCCCTGATGACCGTAGATGCAAAAATTCTCAACAAAATATTAGCTAACCAAATTCAAAATGGCAAGTACCTCAACATCATAAAGGCTATATATGACAAACCCACAGCTAACATCATACTTAACAGTGAGAAGCTGAAAGCTTTTCATCTAAGATCGGGAACAAGACAGGGATGCCCACTCTCTCCACTGTTATTCAACATAGTACTGGAGGTCCTAGCCACGGCAATCAGACAAAACAAAGATATACAAGCATCCAGATTGGTAAAGAAGTCAAATTGTCACTATTTGCTGATGACATGATACTGTACATAAAAAACCCTAAAGACTCCACTCCAAAACTACTAGAACTAATATCTGAATTCAGCAAAGATGCAGGATACAAAATTAACACACAGAAATCTGTTGCTTTCCTATACACTAATGATGAGCTAAGAGAAAGAGAAATCAGAAAAACAATTCCATTCACAATTGCATCAAAAAGAATAAAATACCTAGGAATAAACCTAACGAAGGAAGTGAAAGATGTATACTCTGAAAACTAGAAGACACTCCTAGGAGAAATTAAAGAGGACACTAACAAATGGAAATGCATCCCATGCTTTTGACTAGGAAGAATAAATATTGTCAAAATGGCCATACTACCTAAAGCAATCTACAGATTCAACGCAATCCCTATCAAACTACCAACAGCTTTCTTCAATGAACTGGAACAAATAATTCTAAAATTCATATGTAACCAGAAAAGACCCCAAATAGCCAAAGCAATCCTGAGAAGGAGGAATCAAACAGGGGGAATTACGCTCCCTGACTTTAAGCTCTACTACAAAGCCACAGTAATCAAGACAATTTGGTATTGGCACAAAAACAGACCAACAGACCAGAGAAACAGAATAGAAACTCCAAACATTAACCCAAACATTTACAGTCAATTAATATTTGATAAAGGAGCCTTGGATATACAATGGGGAGATGACAGCCTCTTCAGCAGCTGGTGTTGGAAAAACTGGACAGCTACATGTAAGAGAATGAAACTGGACTACTGTCTAGCCCCATACACAAAGGTAAACTCAAGGTGGATCAAAGACCTGAATGTAAGTCATGAAACCATAAAACTCTTACAAAAAACATAGGCAAAAATCTCATGGAAATAAACATGAGCGACTTCTTCATGAACATATTCCCCCGGGCAGGGAAACAAAAGCAAAAATGAACAAGTGGGACTATATCAAGTTGAAAAGCTTCTGTACAGCAAAGGACACCATCAGTAGAACAAAAAGACATCCTACCATATGGGAAAATATATTCATAAATGATGCATCAGATATGGGGTTGACATCCAAAATATATAAAAACTCATGCACCTTAACAAACAAAAAGCAAATAAACCAATTAAGAAATGGGCAGAGGACATGAATAGACACTTCTCTAAAGAAGAAATTCAGATGGCCAACAGGCACATGAAAAGATGCTCCACATCGCTAATCATCAGAGAAATGCAGAGTAAAACCACAATGAGATATCACCTCACACCAGTGAGGATGGACAACATCCAAAACACAAACAACAACAAATGTTGGCGAGGATGTGGAGAAAAGGGAACCCTCCTACACTGCTGGTGGGAATGTAAATTAGTTCAATCATTGTGGAAAGCAGTATGGGGGTTCCCCAAAAAACTCAAAATAGAAATACCATTTGACCCAGGAATTCCACTCCTAGGAAGTTACCCTAAGAATGCAGCAGCCCAGTTAGAAAAAGACATATGCACCCCTATGTTTATAGCCGCACTATTTACAATAGCCAAGAAATGGAACCAACCTACGTGTCCATCAGTAGATGAATGGATGAAGAAGAGGTGGTACATATACACAATGGAATATTATTCAGCCATAAGAAGAAAACAAATCCTACCATTTGCAACAACATGGATGGAGCTAGAGAGTATTATGCTCAGTGAAATCAGCCAAGCCGAAAAAGACAAGTACCAAATGATTTCACTCATATGTGGAGTATAAGAACAAAGAAAAAAACTGAAGGAACAAAATAGCAGCAGACTCACAGAACCCAAGAACGGACTAATAGTTACCAAAGGGAAAGTGACTGGGGAGGATGGGTGGGAAGGGAGGGACAAGGGGGGAAAAGGGGGCATTACGATTAGCAGATGTAATGTTGAGGGGCACGGGGAGGGCTGTACAACTCAGAGAAGACAAGTAGTGACTCTATAGCATGTCATTACGCTGATGGACAGTGGTTGTAATGGGGTTGGTGGGGGGGACCTGATGAAGGGGGGTAGTTTAATCACCATAATATTGCACATGTAATTGTAGATTAATGATACCAAAATAAACTATAAGATAAAAAATATTAGACACTTGTTTTGTACAACTACTGTGATTCATAGAAGATATTGAGGTTCAAGGAAGGAAAATGATATATGAAAAATTCACACTATCACAGAGGATCTATGTCCAAAATCAATGAAGAAAAGCTAGATTTTTATTACTTAGGGACTCAATTTAGATGACAATACTATAAAAGAAAATAAGTAAATATTATCTCCGAATTCTAGTTAGCAATTATCTCTGAGAGTAGGAAAAGATTTTATTTTGTAAAATAAAATGAATAAATAAAATAAAATTCAGGAGCTTCCAGGGTTGTGGTAATTTTCTGACTTTGACCTCGAGAGTACCTAGGTGGTTGCTTACTTTCTAAGTATGTATTACATTAGGTATTTATGGTTTGTCTTTTTTCCACTGCATGTTGCGTTTGACAACACAAAGCAAAAATAAATGATTTGGGGAACATTATTATGATGTCACTGTGTGGTCATTAAAGGGTTTTATGTAGAAAATAATGTACTATTTGTTTTGTAAAGATTACTCTGGCTATAGCATGAGGGATGGATAGAAGAGTGGCCGAACAATTAAAGAAGTAGACACTATAGACACTACCACTTCCACAATGATAGTGGAGCTCTGATTTATTTGAAGATTTGAAAGAAATTTTATCAATGGAATCTGCAGAAGTTCTGGTTTAATTCGGTGAGGAAGTGAGAAGAATAAAGAAAATTTGGAAAAGGGTTTTAATTAGGCTTAAACCAGGCTCCTAGCAATTCCTAGAAGAGATTGAAGCATTGTGTCAAGGGTGATGAGATTATTGTAAAGTGCACTTGATTTCAAGTGTCTATGATATTTCCTGGATGCTCAGTGTAGGGTTTGATGAACAGAATAAAAATTTTGACCAAGAGGCATACTGGGGCAGTGCACAAATGGAAATTGAAAACAAAGAGCATAGATGAGATCATTTAGGAAGATAATATAAAAGGATATAATATAAATCACTTTGCATATAGATATTTAAAGAATCTAGATGAAATAAGACCACAAAGTTAATTGATAAATGAAGTCAGAATGACAAGGGGAACATCAGAGAAGGGGGGTACTACCTAGTATCACAGCATGGCTTTGTCTCACTAATACACAGGCATATGATAGATGAATGGGAAGATAGATGGATGGATGGGCAGAAAGACAGGCAGACAGACAGGTTTACCAAAGATCAAACTAACTGATGCAATGTCCAGTGTTGGGCCTATAGTCGGGAAATGAACACGGTCAAATAATGTTGGAATGAATTGGCTTAACAATTTGCGATGACAATTTGACACTACCTAATAAAATTCTTTGAAAAGTTTTGATTTGTCCCATCAATTCCACTTGAAGGACCTCATCCTTTGTAAGAATATGACAAAAAATGTTCATCCTGATTTTGGTATTCATATCAACATTAAGTGGATATGTTGTTAAATGGTATATTATATAAATTAACAAATATATACCAACAGCATTTACAGTATATGTGTACATACATCATATATATTTACTGACCTGTATTATTTCATCATAAAAGAAAAAGGTATCATAATGATATGTAGTGTTGAAGTCCCATTTTTAAATGTAAAGCAATTATGTATGATGTGATGTATGGGTATATATGTACATGTGCGTACTGTTGACCTCTGGGCAATGTGGGGATTAAGGGGTGCCAACCCCTATGCAGTTGAAGATCCATGTATAACTCCTGACTCCCCAGAAACTTAATTACTAAAAGCCTACTGTTGACTGGAAGCCTTATTGATAACACAGATTAAACACACATTTTGTATGTTATATATATTATATACTGTATTCTTACACTAAAGTAAGCTAGAGAAGAGAAAACATGTTTCAAATTGTCTCAAATCTCCAAAAAATTTTCCAGTGTATTTACTGAAAAAAAGTCTGTGTATGAGTGGACCCATGTAATTCAAACCTATGTTGTTCAAGGGTCAAGTGTGTTTGGTGCATACATGCACACATAGATATATGTTTCAAAATATAAATAACAATTGGTTTCTCTGATAGAGATTAAAATATTTTTTATGATTCATTACTTATATAAGGTATATATATTATTTAAACATGTTAAACATTTTTAAAAATTTAAAGATATTATTTAGCATATATGTATGTAAATGTAAAAGCACAGACATGAAAATACACACATAAATTCCGTCATTCCTACAATTCCAGCTTCTCCTCTCTATTAGTTCTATAGGCAGCTTGAAACTCAGCTAACATTTATTCAGAAGAACTAACAATAACCCACCATATATAAATTTTGAACATGAATAATGAAGAGTTTGATTATATTCCTATCAAATAGTTTTTTGTAATCTACTTGGTCAAGTTTGTCACATTGGACTGTAAAAACATTTTGGCACTGATCTATTCTACTTTCAGCACATCTTCTTAGGACAGATTTCTTTTAGACTCTACATGGAAAGAATGATAATTAGGAGAGTCTTTTTACTGTATTACAGTCAGAAAATAAAAATGACCCCTTTGAATCTTACTGGAAGCCTTGATTTTTAAGTAATAATTGAATAGGAATGTAATTTCAATCCAAACTAGGAAATAATAAAACCTACAAAGAATTTTAAAACTTAACAAACTTGTTTCATGTACATAATTCAAAGATTAACAGATTATATCTATTTTGAAGAAAAATTAACAGATTCATTAAAATATGCATATGTAGTAGAGGAATGCAATTTTAAAAAAACAGTTAAGAATTTGCATCAAGACTATTATATATCATTTGTTCCCCTAGTACAATAATGCTAAAGTCAACATTTCCAATTTGTTTTTCAAACATTTTTCTTTCTGCTTATGCAAAATTGCAATAATCTACGAATGTTTGTGAGCTATATACAAATGATAATATATGTTTGTTATTTTGCTCTTTGTTTCAATGGCTGCACATGAAACTAGACAAGACGGAGCCCCCCTTTCCTGTTAACTGCTTAGCTGAACTGCCAGAGGCAAACATCATCTATTACAAGAAAAGAGACTCCACTGAGCTATAAAGTGATTTGAAATTCCTGAATGTGCAAGTTTCATGCACCATGTAGTACAGGTCGTTGTTTCACCCATCAGATGGGACAGGATCAGAAATTTTAAGCTACCTGTTCTTAAGAATTACAGATTCAAAAAAGTCTGTACTTTGACATTTTAAATTAATGATGGCCTTCTTATAAAGACATGATTATTTTCTAAGTTTATTCATATTTTCCAGAATTGCTTTTGTAGGGAATAAAAACATTTATTTTGCTTTAGTTGATGAATGGGACAATTCTAATTTATTGCAGTTAGTATGATAAATGGCAAAAGTGGACAAAATCAATATTCTTACTAGTTATTCTCATAACTGCATACAAAAAATGCTATTTGGTGAATAGGAAATCAAAAGAAAACTTGATTATTGTAGTCTCCCGTTTTGTCTTGATGAGAAGGTTAAACAGGACTCTTAATCTGGAATCATCTCTTAACCACTTCCCAAGATTTGGGGAAAGAAACTGGCAAAATCTAAGTTAAGACTGAGCTGTGACTGCAAGCAAAATGGGCATGCTGCTTGAAATAAGAACCATAGCTGATGTATAAAGCAAAATGGAAAAGTTTGAGAGAAGAAGAGCAGATGTAAACAGGTGAAAGAGAAAGTGAAAATTATCTTTATGACAGAATAAAACACTTAAATTATTTTAAATCACAAAAAATTTCCAAAGTCTTGGTATGCACTTCAGTACAAAGAGCATTTAAGGATGCAAAGGGGAGCTAAACAGTTTCAAACAGATGGAAATGAAGCATATTTGGAAAACATAAATGCAGATCCTGTAACAAATAAAGGTATATAACTCCCTGTGTGTGATAGCCAAGTAATGCTTAATAATATTCCTTTAAGTGTCCAATTAATTTTTCTAGTCCTTTAAGAAAAATAAAAAGGATACTTTGAGAATGATCAAGTTCATCTTAAGTAATGAGAATTACCTATACTTTTACTAGGCTTAGAAAAAAAAATATGTGTGTATATATATATATATATAGCACACCAGAAACATTATACATGAGATTCTAATGCAAATTTATTTTCTGCTTTTAAAGAAAAACTAGTGAAAATCTTCCCCCAGATAGGGTGAGGCCAGCAGTATTTTTGTGGACCTGAGTGATTCCTTTCTGCTCTGAATAGCTCTAGGCCTGCACATCGCATTCCCCTGCTGGGCTGGGGACAGTTGGTTCCCCAAACCCAGCTTACTTTCTTTTTGAAGATTACTTTATCTGCAGTGTTGTCAGCTAGAGACACAAAATGTTACCTTCCAATGTGCTGTAGATAATGTTGCCTGCTTTACGTACAAACTCTTTGCATGGCTTCTCTGTGCATTTGGTAGATGCTGCAGTTTGGCTTTTACATAGTGCTGCAAAACTCTTTACTTGAGGTTTCCATTGAGAAAACATTTCTCCTATGAGACTGACACACACCCAACATGACAGTAGTAAGAATATTGCTCAGTTCCCATCTCCAGAGTTTCTCCCCCTGCCCCCACAGCTTTGGAGCAGCTCAGGCTGTGTTCCCATTGAGCCCCATGTCAAATAGTATTAGGAACAGACTGCCTGCGCTTTAATCCTGGCTCCATCTCTTACTCACTTTGTGATTGTTTAATCCCTGTGAGTCAGCTTCCTCAGCTGTAAAACAGGGATAATTACAGTACCTATCTTACAAATTTGTTTTAAGGAGAATATGAATTAATGCTTGTAAAGAGCTCAGAGTTACGCTGGCACATAATCAGGTATCATTGGTCATTTCTTACACACTTCCACAAAGCACAATGGTCAATTGTTTATGTTAAACAATTATTTACATTAAAAACAGAATTACAATAAAAAGAGATACTATAATTAATTAAATTGCCACTATAGTTTAAATGTGTTTTTAATATATAAACATTTGTAGAAATTGCATATGTTTTTACTTAGATAACTATGTGTCAGCCTTGAATTTGTTCAAATGTAATAAAACTAAACTTTTACTTTGTCAGTTTCATAAGGGAAAAAGACTGCCACTTCATGACACTTTTTAAAATGATGTATTTCAAGTCTTAACATTACCAACTTTATCACTAAGACTCTAAGATTGACATATTCTTAAACATTTGAAATACAAACTGTATAAATCAACTCAAGACAGGCAGGGACAGTGCCTGTGGAATTCACTGCCTGTCTTCTCTTGGTAATGAGACTGTCTGATAATTCTTCTATGCTCTAAATAACTAAACTTCACTAATGTGAACTCAAGTCTGTAAATTATATTTTATATGTAGCTGACTGGTAAGCAGATTTGATTTCATGCAAATATTTTGAAGTGGATTAGTTGATGGAGAAACCACATCTGAATGCTAATAACATGCCTCTTTATATACACAGGATGAAAACTCCTTCAGTCTACAGGAAAGTGTCAGCATTAATAAAGCAATGTCATGCTATACATCCCCCGTAGCTGGCCTATATTGACATGAAAAATTATAATGGTCGAAATACAGAACTTTTCAGATATAAATAACCTTACTGTGTTATGAAATTTTCATTGGGAAGGGATAACTAAAGAGAAGGAAGATATCAACTGCAAAGAATATTATTGCCACCTACTGACAATGGGATGTGTGTTAAAATGTAAAATCTACTTTTGTTATGTAATTGTGGGCATCCTGTTTATTAAATGATGTATCAGGGTGGAGAACAATAATTCTGATATAGAAGGAATAGATTTGGGGATAATAAATTGATATTTATACCATCTCTTAAAATTTAAAAAGCTCTTTAGAATATATTTCCATAGTTTTACATATCATGATGTGAGCATTTTGTAGCATAACTGATGAAGGCGCTTAGACAGGGCTGACATTTCTTGTTAAAGGTTAGTGCTCAAATCTGCAAACATTCCTTTTGCAAAGTAGTTACTAGGTAGGAAGTAGTAGATTAATATTTACTGAATTCCAAGAATGCCCCTGTTTTGTTAACTTTTTTTATTTTAATTAAATTCCATAAACATAAAGCATGTGTGTATGACTCTGCGTAAAGTACTTTCATAAAAAGGATTACAAAAAGCCAGCCTAATAAGGGGTCTTCCAGGAAATTCAGATTATTGCAATCCTATGTGTCAATGTATTAACCTTGCTAAAAATAATCTGTTCTACCTATGAGAAATGTTTTATATATGCACTAAGCCTCCTGTCTTTGAATTGGCATAGACTTCACTTACCACTGCCACAAGCTCCAGTGTCTGATATTCTATTCTATAGATATGTATTGATATCTACATCATTAATTTAAATAAACTCAAATATCTGTCAGTAAAATACATATATATCTATTTAAAAACTATAAAAGGGAACTAAAGGCAGAGGTAATAATAAAATCTAATTTTCACTTTGTCTGCCATAGTTCTTTAAAACACTGGGCACATAGCTTGGGCCATGTTTTCATACCTGCTACAAGAAACTAAGACAGATCATGATATCCTAGGATCATTAGTTCTTCCGAGGATGTACATGAACGATGGAACAAATAGCTCTAATCACTTTTTCAAGTTCATTACATATTTCTAGAACAAAAGAAAATAATTACATATGTTGAATAATTTTAACATAGAGCGGATGCTACCAAGAACTGGACGGAAATACTTTCACAATACACGTGTATATATATTGCCTTCTTTAATACTTCAATTTCAGAGATAGCTGCTGGTTTCCTGTACATTGTGATGTGTGCTATTATGCTGTTACAGGCACTGTAATTGTTAGTTTAGGCAGAGTGATAAGTAATCATGGAAACAGATGATGATAGTAAGCCATTCAAAACATATTATAACAAAGTCATTTGAAATAAACTCTAGCAATGAGATTAGATTCCTCTCAGACCTAGGCTAAGATGAAAAGCAGAGAAAGGCAATTGAAATTGTACCTATTTTGTAACTGGATGTGTATAAACTATAAACAACAAAAAGAGTTTTTACCATGGTAGAAGTGGTTTTTGTTCTTTTTTCTAAAAAATACTGTAAAATAATTCAATTACTATATTTCCTCATTTGAAATTCTGGTAATTCTTATAAGACTTGGTTAAAGCTTCAATTAAATAAAATTAAATAAAAATGCAAAAAGCAGTTTTTGTGGTAGACAATCTGATCGACAAGAAAGCACACTGGTATTCATGTTTGTGTGTGTGTGTATTCTGGTTATAGTTTTATTCCTAGGCATAGAAAGAGCAGGATTTTATGAGATCCTCAACAAAAGGAAAAGGATTATATAGTATCCTACTCATCACATTTAATGTGCTCTATTCACAGAGTCAATAGTTGTATTTCTAACCTTTGAGATTTCATCTATGTTTGAAGGGCCCAAATGACTTCCAAACATCTCCCTTTTGTCTGCCAAAATATCTGGAAAAAAAACAGATATTCTAATTGTGGATATATTATTCTAAACAACAAAGATATTATACATTTTTTTCTTTATGAAGCTTAAAATTTGGACAAAATAGAATAAGACAAGTTCTTTCTTTGCCCTAATGGAGTTTAAAATTTGGAATGGGTCATTCTGTAAGGATACATATGAATATACAAGGTACAACTTTTAAAGATAGTATTTATTTGCATACCAGCAATGCGCCAGGCACTATGTTAAACATAAAAAGATAAGATAAAGATTTTACAGAGAAAGAAAATAAAGGTTAGAAATATTGAGTAACTTGATCAAAAACAAACTGTTATGAAAAAGAAGTTCATACTCAACCAAAGCCAGCTGATTCCAAACTTCTGTGCCCTAACTACTAGGATATTCTGTATATGAGACATTTGAAATAAGAAGAACATAACAGGGTTACCCAAGTCCTTAAATAACATGTTATTTGTAACAAGAAGGAGTCAGGAGCATATTCTTGGAGGAAGGGACATTTAATCTCTACATGGAGGACAAGAAAAGCTGCAGACAGTGGAAGGGGCAATCCTAAGCAGAAGGAGCTTAGTGAATGGTGGTACACATTTCACAGAAGGCATGTGGGTTCAGAAGACTCAATGTTCAATTTTAGGCAATTTGTGTTAATAAATGACTATGGTTACAAGAACATTTGTACAAATGGTTTGGAAAAATTGTGGAAACCTAGAAAAATTTGACTACAATTTTGGACTTTATTCTGTAGACAAAGAAATGTGTACTGAATATATTTAGATATCAGTTAAAACTGTGTTTTTGAAAGTTAATTTGTCAGTAATATGTAAGATGGTGCTTGAGAAGGCCTACTTTATGTAGACCTTAATCTACTTAAAACCTCTCTATGTAGACATGGTTCATCAGATTAGTTTATCCAACTATCTTAGGGCACAAACAATGTGACAGGGGAAAAACAAGGATTGGAAGTGCAAAGAAATAGATTCTGGAGAGATTTTCAGTTGAGGGAAATGAAAAGCTTGGGCTCAGTGATTTTTATCATGATTTTCCCCAGAGAAAGTCAGCAAACCATCACAATTAAGTTCCACTCTTTTCCCAAAGATAGCATACTTATCACTTCAAGAAATATATGATAGATGGAATCATAATCATCAATGGTACTAGTCAAGGATTTTACTAGTATTTGTTCAAAAAACTCATGGTTTAGGTCAGATGAAGAAAGAGGAAGAAATATTTGTAGTTGTTGAATCAATGTCTCTAAAGTTAAAAACAACTGCAATGAAATTCATCTACCACTATTCTCCACCTTAGTCCCATTCCTCAGCTTCTCTTCTCTTCCTCAAGGACCTTCACATTCGCCGTTCCCTCTGAATAGAATGCTCTACCCCAAGATGTCTCTCCTTCATTTTATCAGAGAGGAAAACCAACAACTTGTCACTCCCTATTTTCTGGTATATTAATTATATTTTTATTTGCCTATAGACTGTCCTCCCTACAAATATCTAAAAATTAAATAACATACATGTGGGGGTTACTTTGTGCCAGGCATTGTTCCAAGCCATTTATTTAGAATAACACATTCAACCAATTAGCAAGTACAACTATTCCTACATTACAAAGGAGGTAACTAAGCTATAAGATTATATAACTTGCTCAAAGTTACACAGCTAAAAATTATAAAGGAGTTGAATTTGAACCCAGGCAAGTGGCTCAAAAATCTATGTTCTCAAGTACATAATTGCTGTCTTATGTAAGTGCCGTGAATACAGAAATCTGATCTATTTTATTCACTGCTGGATTCCCACCAACTGGAACAGTGCCTGGCACATAAGCGACAGCTATTTTTAGAATGTGTGAATGAATTCAAATGTTAGCATATAGTAGAAAAAATACAGGAGTAGATTCCTTGTTTAGAAGGTGTGTGTTATATCAGGATATCAAAAATGAATAGATAATAACCAAGGATAAGCAACATCAGCCTACCTCAAGAAACAAGAATAATCCCAAATAAACAATCTGACCTTATAACTAAAGGCACTAAAAAAAGAAGACAAACAAAGACCAAAGTTAGTAGAAGGAGGGACATATTAAAGATGAGAGCACAAATAAATAAAATAGAGATTATAAAAACGATAGAAAATATCAATGAAATAAAGGGATGACTCTTCTACAAGATAAATGAAACAAATACTTAGCCAGACTTATCAGGATAAAAAGAGAGAACACAAATAAATGAAATCAGAAACAAAGAAAGAGAAGTTACAACTGACACCACAGAAGCTCAAAGAATTATAAGAATTCTATGACTTGGACAACCTAGAAGAAATGGATTAATTCATAGAAACATACAGTCTTCTAAGACTGACCCAGGAAGAAAGAGAAAATCTGAACAGACTGATTACCAGTAACAAATTGAATTGGTAATCAAAAACGCCCTCAAAACAAAGTCCAGGACTGTATGCCTCTACAGATTAATTTCAATAAACATATAAAGAAGATCTAATACCTATCCTTCTTAAAGTATTCCAAAAAATAGAAGAGAAAGGATACTTACAAACTCATTCTACAAGATCAGCATTATTCTAGTACCAAAATCAAAGACAGCATAAAAAAAGAAAATTACAGACCAATATATTTGATGAACATAGATGTGAAATCTTCAACAAAGTATTAGCAATTCAAGTTTAATAATACATCAAAAGGATCATTCATCATGATCAAATGGGATTTATTTCCAGGATGCAAGGATGATACAATATTCATAAGCCAATCAATGTGCTACACCACATTAACAAAAGGAAGGATTAAAAACCATATAGTCATTTCAATAGATGCTTATATAGAAATAGAAAAAGCATTTGACAAAATTCAACATCCATTCATGCTAAAAACTTTCAAGATTAGAGGGAACATACCTCAACATAATGAAGGCCATATATGACAAACCCGCAGCTAACATCATACTCATGGTGAAAAACTGAAAACTTTTCCCTTAAGGAACAAGACAAGGATGCCCAGTCTCACCACTTTTATTCAACATAGTACTGGAAGTCTTAGCTACAGAAATCATACATGAAAAAGAAATACAAGGCATCTAAATTGGTAAGGAAGAAATAAAATTGTCACTATTTGTAGATGACATGATACTATATGTAGAAAAACCCAACTTCATCAATAAAAAACTATTAGAATT
Organism: Phataginus tricuspis; assembly: GCA_029783875.1. Lineage (NCBI taxonomy): Eukaryota > Metazoa > Chordata > Mammalia > Pholidota > Manidae > Phataginus > Phataginus tricuspis. Next base: position 2,441,438 of record JAQQAC010008350.1, on the reverse strand, counting down.
AATAACTGGACTCAGCAAAGTTGCAGGATACAAAATCAATACACAGAAATCTTTTAAATTCCTATATACCAATAACAAACTAGCAGAAGAAAAATCAAGAAAACAATTCGATTTTTAATACATCAAAAAGAATAAAATACATAGGAATAAACCAAACCAAGGAGGTGAAAGACCTGTCCTCTGGAAACTATAAGACACTGATGAAAGAGATTGAAGAAGACAAAAATAAATGAAAAACTATGCCATGCTTATGGATAAGAAGAAATAATATTGTCAAAATGGCCACCTTGCTCAAAGCAATTTACAGGTTCAATGCAATCTCCATCAAAATACCAATGGCATTTTTTACAGAACTAAAGCAAATAATACTAAATTTTATTTGGAACCACAAAAGAACCTGAATAGACAAAGCAATCTGGAGAAAGAGCAAAACTGGGGTTATCACACTCCCCACTTCAACCTATACTACAAAGCTAAAGCATTACTCAGTGTGATATTGGCACAAGAATTGATACATGGATCAATGGAACAGAATAGGGAGCCCAGAAAGAAACCCATGAATACATAGTCAATTAATATATGACAAAAGAGGCAAGAACATACAATGGAAAAAGACAGTTTTTTCAATAAATGGTGGGGAAACGGCACAGGCACATGCAATAGAATGAAACTGTATCACTGTCTAACACCATACACAGAAATAAACTAAAAATGGATTAAACACCTAAGTGTGAAACATGAAACCATAAAACTCTTAAAATAAAACATAGGCAGCAGTCTACTGAACATAACCATGAGTAATTTATTTGTGGAAACATCTCCTTAGGCAAGAGAAACAAAAGCAATAATAAACAAGTAGGATTATATCAAACTCATATCTTCTTCACAGCACAAGACATTAGACATTATCAACAAAACAAAGAGGCAACCTACTGTATGGGTGAATATATTAAAGGGACCAGTATCAAAAATATATAAAGAACTTATGCACCAAAAAAACAAATAATCTGATTAAAGAGTAGGCAGAGGACCTGAAAAGACATTTTTCCAAAGAAGACATACAGATGACCAACAGGCACATGAAAAGATGCTCCACATCACTAATCATCAGGGAAATGCAAATCAAAACCACAGTGAGATATCACCTCACACCAGACAGAGTAGCTGATATCAAGAAGACAAGAAATAACAAGTGTTGGCAAGGATGTGGAAAAAAGGGAACCCTCCTACACTTCTGGCGGGAATGTAAATTGGTGCTGCCCCTATGTAAAGTTTGGAAGTTCCTGAAAAACTAAAACTGTAAATACCATATGACACAGTAATTCTACTTCCATGAATTCATGCAAAGAAAACAAAGTATCTGATCTGAAAAGAGATATGCACCCCTATGTTTACTTCTGCATTATATACAATAGCCAAGATCTGGAAACAACCATCAATAGATGAATGTATCCATCTGGAAAGTATCCATCAATAGATGAATGGATAAAGAAGTGGTACATGCATACAATGGAATATTATCCAGCCATAAAAAGAAAGACCTGCCATTTGCAACAGTATGGATGGACTCAGGGTATTGTGCTAAATGAAATAAATTAGGTGGAGAAAGACAAATACCATATGATTTCTCTTACATGCAGAATCTAAAAACAAAACAAAGCAAAATGAACAAAATAGCAGTAGATTCTTAAACACTATGAGTGGTGTGACTGGTGGTTATCATGGGGGAGGGCTTGGGTTGGGTGGGCAAAATATGTGAAGGGGATAAAGAGGCACAAAACCTGAATCATAATACAAACTAGTCACAGGGATGAAAGTACAGTATAAAAAATATAGTAAATAGTTTCTGTAACATCTTTCTATGTTGATATATATTAACACTAGTTGGGGTGAGCATTTGATAATGTAGATAATTGTTGAATCACTATGTTGTATACTTGAAACCAATATAATATTATATATCAACTGCACTTCAATAAAAAAATAAAAAAACAAGGCTAAGGCACAGGTATATTCACAAGGGCAAAGGGCTTCACTAATTACCCTGTGAAAGGAAAAAGGAAGTTAATACTGGAATCTTGGAATACATAAGTCTATATTTATGATTTGTTATATATACATATTTGTTTAACCATTTACTTTTCATATATGATTAAATATATTATGAGTGTTCATATTAAGTATTTTGATTTTTTTTTAATTCTCAGAAATATTCAGCCCTAAAAAATCTGATCAGCTATTTTTAAAAAGAGGTATCAGAGCAAGGAGAAACCAAGAATATTTAAGGTCAAGTTTATATTTCTTGTAAGATAAATTTTATTTGCCTGGTTTACAAAATGATATCTGTTTCTGATCAACCTTAGACCTCTTAGCTTATAGAAAGATACTGCATTTTTCAGTTTATGAAAATATTGAAGAAACAATATTTTCACCCAACCGTGTTTAAATACTTTCCAATGAAGTTACATTAAAATTTATTAAATATAAATTTCCTAAATGATATGAATTATTTTCTGCACTTAAAGGATACATATTTTGGGGAAAAATAATCAAAGAAAACAGAAAGATCAAATACACTAAATATTTCTTTTCAAACATGAGAGTTCTTAGCTAAGATGATATTTTTAAGGGAGAAATGTCTTATAGGAGTCAATTTACTGAGTTATTTCAATGAAATAAATTATTATTAACTGGGATCAACTGAACTCACTGAGAATGACAACTTATTTTTAAATATGAGTTTATGTCCCTAAACCTCGAACTTTTATTCAAAGCTGAAAGCTACCAAACTTATTGCAACAACAATTTAAGGCATTCTAACAAATAACAACAGTCTGTAAAAAATATGGTTATACACTTTATTTTTGATTAACATAAAACTTTCAGATCACTGCATTAAATTATCAGGTACTTCCTTCACCAAGAATGTTTTCTGTAAGAAGCTCTCTTCTGTAATAGAATTTCTAAGAACGTTAACTTTTGAAATATGCAAGAGGCCTTAAAATAATGCTTGGCTTTTTCAATAAATAGAGGAAATTTTACCATTTAGATACTAGGTTTAAAAGGAAAGCATATTATTTGGGAGCCTGATGACAGAAACATATGAGTGGAGTCACCAAGATCAATATAAGGTAGTAAGTGAAACAATGCCATAAACACTAAGGTAGAGACACCATTTCTAAAAAGATGTTATCAGCTACAAGGTAATATATGAAAGTTGCGTGACTATGGCTGGCTGGCATTTGGGAATTGGGATAAAGATAATAAACTGTAGTTAAAGAAGGTACTTTAACAATAATAAAAAATGCTTGTTTTAATATGTCTTCTCTTCTTCCATAGGGGAAACAAAAGCTCTTTAAAAATTCAGTACCATGGTAACAGTGAAATATCTAACTTATTAGAACAAAGACAAAATATGTTTTAAACAAAAATACAAACTTCGTTTTTGAATTGTTCTTTTTTAAACTGAATGCTCCTACTATTAAAAAAATGGTAGTTTCTGATATTACAAACTATGCAAATGTGAATGAGGTTTATGAATATACTGAAATAATACAGTAAAGATTTTTCTGTCTTTTGTCTCAGCAATGACTTAAGATATGTTATAGGGGAAAAAACTACGATATCAAAAATATACAGAATGATTAGGAAACATAGGTTCTTCAGTTCTTTCCCTGGTCTAATTTATTTTTTGACCTGCAAATAACTAGTTTTGGACCAAAGTGTTTTTCATCTTTAAAATGGGTATACGTTTTCTTAAAAAATTATCTCAAGGGGCTGTTGCAGAAATTAAATTATATTAAAAGTTAAAGTAGTTAAAAATGTTTACTCTTACTGTATATCTTTACAAATTTCCAAGTATTCCCTATACTTAATCTGTATCTTTTTAAATAAAATATCTGATACCTTTCCCTGTGTTTCCATCAGACTATGACTTCGATCGCACCTTTGGCAATTTTGCTCCCCAATAATTCTTTGATGAATCTACCTCATTTTCCTTTGTTTCACACATTATTTGCAATTTAATCTATCTAAAATAATGACTTAATCATATCCAGCTTTTGCTTACAATGTGTCTATGATTCCGTCTTTCACAAAATGAATCATGAACTGCTTGTCACAGCAGTCAGATCATTCAACATTTGATTCCTGCTTTCACTTTAGTTCGTGCATCTCATTTGTCAGTGCCAGGGTATGAAAGAAATCAGTAGTATGAACACTGACGGCGGGGAGCAGGCAAGGAGGCTGCTTATCTTCCAGGGGTCTCTGAGAGCTGGAAGCCTGAGGCTTCCCTGAAGCCTAATGGTATTGGGATCTCTGTGTGCTTGAAACACGGGGAAGGCTTCTACTCCCTGAAGCACAATGGAACTACCTATAAACACTTTTGAGTTTTGTTATTTCCAGCTCAGTTATTCCATTCTAGATGTGTCTCTATAAGGAATGTTTTTCCCAATATCAAGAGAGATAAGGGAAGGGATCTTACCACTAGGTAATATAGAATTTACTATTATCTTAAATTCTAACTATCCAGGAAATTTTATATTAATCCTTTGATCTCACACAGTACCTGGAATTGTGTCACTTTATGACATAAACAGTATTTATTTTGTTCAGTTATTTGGAAGGCAGAATAAGTAAGATACTACACAGAATTGCTGTGAAGAAGTCTGAGGCCAAGGTAAGTTGTGTAATATTTGTAGGGAACTTTACTTCCCGACTTGTCCCTTGTACTGTTCTTTATTTTTCCACTCATGTTTAGAAATTTTACAATAATGAGAATCTTTGTATTTTTCATTAATTTTTACTGGAAGCTAGAATTATTGATTTACACATATGTCATTTTTAGCTTATGAACATTTTCTTCTATTAGACTGTGAATTTATTTCTTCTATATATACTCTGAACTTCTTGAGTATTAATTTTTCTTATATTCCTTGTGTCTAAAAGCCATACCCTTCATACAAAATTCTCCGATGCCACTTCCACTGCCCATCACAACTTACAGCCCATGGTAGATGCTCAAATAGTAGAATAAATGAATGAATTGTATACAATTAAGGCATTTTGAAATTTTTAAAGAAAGGGAATAGACTGGAAGGAGACAACAATTACCCCTAAAAACATTGAAACCTGTTTATGGTAGCCCAATGATTCAGCTTTCTCAGAAAAAGGCAGGAAACATTAATTTTGAAAGATTCAACTTTCAAATTATTTAAAACAATAAAATATGTATATTTCTAAAATACCTAACATTATTCAAGTGAAAACACTTAATGTTTCTAAAATTGTTCAATCTACAGTACTACAATTTGGCATAGGCATTTATTGGAAAGTAGAGCAATTTATGACCCGTAGTGCTATTAATAAGTTTCACTAATAGGAGACTCATTCTGATCTAAATTATTAACATATTTATCATTCTTACCATCTATCAGCCACTGTAGCAGCTAACTTGAAATGAATTGGCTTGTTACTTTGTTACTAAGAGCCAGACAAGCAAAGCATCATAAATATTACCATTATTAAACCTCCTCTTGGCAGTATCAGCAGGGAGAGACCGTGGAGCCGAGAGGACTCTGAAATAACTCACTCTAAGAGAACTGCCCTTAGGTTATGGAGGTTGTAGAAAGATGCTAAGTCAGGATGCTACTATGGCCCATAGGAAAATCTAGTGTACTTACAATTGTTTGTCATTTTGACATGGTACATTAATAATGCATTCTCAAAGATAATTGAGAACAACATAGGGTATAGCAATTACCTATTGCTGAATAAACTACCCCAAAACTTACTGTATTAAAATAAGAACATTTAACTTGCTGTGATTTTTGTAGGTCAGAAATTTGGATTGGACTCAGCTGAGCAGTTCTTCCACTGGTAACATTCAGCTGGGGTTACACAAGGACGCTATCAGTCTATTGGTTGGGGGAGCACTGGTCTCAGGTAGCTTAGCTGGGATCTATGCTCTATGAATCCTATCTTCCACTAGGCAGTCAAGGCTTCCTCAAATGGAGGTTAGGGGACAGCAAAGGATAAATCCCAATGCACAAATGATACTGTCTCACTGGCCCAAGCAAGTCACATGTTTAAGTCAGAATCAATGTTGGAAGGAGCTATATAATTGCATGGACACAGACAGATGTGATCCATTGGCCACTATAACAATCTATCATCTGTGGTAAGTCATAGGCATATACTACAGTCTAATTATTTTAGACAGTATCTTTTTAAAAAGCATTTTATACTTATATTATTATAGATTTGCCAGAAGTGCAAACTTTTTAAAAAGCATTTGTATGCATACCTAAAATCGCATTCTAACTTTAGCAAAATTGTCTTTAAATAATCAAGACTGAGTCATCAAATAACATATCATAATTTAGTCACAATCTATTGCATTTATTCAGAAGACAGTGAAGATCAGATACATGTATTTACAAGGGACTGTCTCAAAAATTAATACCTCAACTTTGGTTAGCTTTAATCAAACTTTTAAAAGAAGGTTATTTATTTAAGAAAAATAATCTTAACAGTAAGTTCAGGATTAATTTTTCTTTTGGGCTACAAGTTATAAAAATGTTAAGTAAAAATCACTAAATACCTGAAATTTGATTAAAAACATTGTTTTCTGCAGTTTCAAAGAGGTGTACCTCAGGTAGGCTTCCCAGATAAAACACAAGATATACAATTAAATGTCAATTTCAGATAAGGAATAATTTTTAACTATTAGATTGTCCCCAACATTACAATATTAACAAAGTATCCTGTGTTTTTATTATCTAAATCTGACAACTGTTATCTCAGTACATTAGTTTTAACAGGTTTCATTCATCATGTCTATAGAGATGATAGAGGAAAAGTCATCAAGTATATTTGATAAAGGAGACTTGGCCATGAGAAAATCAGTTATCTCTTATGTTCCAGAACTCCACTAATTATATTTTGACAGGGCATGAGACCACAGAGGCAAACACGTGTGTAAATGAGATTTTTGTTGGGTAATACATTTTTCTAGGCTGGGGTGATCTGTTCATACCACAAATGATTTTCTCCATAACTGGAGTTAAATCTTATGAAACCCTCATATCTACTGATAATATTTGATATATTTATGGTTATGAAAACCATCTAGAAAATTTGTAATATTGTCTAATTTTAAAATGCAAATTTACTTGAGATATTAAAGTCTTTAATATCAACTAATATCTCTGTCTAAGAAATAGAATCTTTAAAGTTAAAATGGTCTCATGGAATATGGGGATTTTTTTCAGGAATATGTAAACTTCTTCTAGTAGATGAATAATTGGGAGAAAGGCAATGAAGGTTTAGATTTCTCTCATCAATCAGATTGTAACTAGAAAGAAATGAGTGTTTAAAACACTAATCCCTAAATCTCTCTCCCTCTCTTTTCTCTTTCTCTCTCCACCCCATATATAAATATACTAGAATATATGTTAAATATATACCATCTGTATATTATTAAAATACTAGGAATATAATAGAGAGTAAGTAATCCTTTAAGAAGAGAAGCAACAAAGAAATTTTTATGTGGGTATGTTGATGACTGTTTTTTATAATACAGGAAAGAGTTGCATTTAAAATAAGAAGCTTATATTAATTTATATATATCTGAAATACCCTAGGACAATAAAACTGCATTTTTTCCTCAGGCCTATCTCACCGATTCAGAAAAGTGCTTCTTAATGAATTTGAAATATATCATAGTATCCTTGACTGAAATAAATTTTTTTTGAAATATATATTAGTCAGCTCAGGCTACCATGGCAAAAAACACACACTGGGTATTTTCTCATTGCTCTGTAAGCTGGAAGTCTAAGATCAGGGTGCCGGCATGGTCAGGTTTTGGTAAGAGCTTCCGGGGTTGCAGATGACTAACTTCTTACACATGGCAGGGAGAGAAAGCACTCAAGGGTCTCTACTCAGGTGTGTCTACTTAGAAGGACACTGGTCCCATCAGACCAGGGCCCCACCCTCATGACATCATCTAACCTTAACTGCCCTCCAAAAACCTCATCTCCAAATACTATCACATTGGGGATTAAACCTTCAACCTATGACTTTTGAGAGACATATACATTACATCTGTAACAAAATGCTGCTTCTTCTAGAAAGCAATTTTTTTCTGTATCACCTCAAGAAAAACAGTTGAGATACATTAGTTCAATTTAGGCCATGTGCCTGAACTTGAACTAATCTCTCTGTCTATGGGGATTATACAGTGATGGTCAAGGACTAGGTCATGTATCTACTCTTGGCACAAAAGTAAGAAGTAATTTCTAGCTAAAACAAGTGGAAGACAACTGTTCTGTTATCAGAAGAAAGCAATTGTTTGAGTAGTTAGAATACATATCTCCTACATATAGTATAATTCCATGTGTTTTCTGAATCATCTTAGATTTCCCAAAACTTATGAAATAAATGTAATTCTTTTTTTCTCTCAATAAGAAAAATTAGCCTATTTAATATTTAATGTTATTGAATTTTTGTTTGTCTAATAATTCTTTCTTTTAAATTATGTATTTCTTTTAAATTACTTGCTATGAAAAATAGGAAACTCAGAGGACAAAATAAAAATGAAGCCTTCAAAATTATCAGGGAAAAAAATCCTTTTATATACCATTTGATTTATGGCATTCTAGTAACATGTAAAAAAGGAAAATAAAATCACCCATATAGGTACTCTTTGTCAAAAGAATATAAAAGCCATTTATTTGTCTGGACACTTTAAGTCAGGCAAAAAATGCTTAGTATCCTGTGAAGTCCATATTATGATTATTTCCAGCATTTGGGACTGGAAATTTAAGTTTCTACCACGAGCAAATGGTATCATGTTAGTAAGGATATATATCCCTTTAAACATCAAATCCTCACCTGGAAATGAAAGAATTTCAATTTAGTAATCTGAGATCTCTTTTATAGGGCTAACACTGTGTGATTTCAGTTCTGGTTCT